>UESW01004841.1:14931-63867 GCA_900491605.1 Calamus simplicifolius
TGCTTTGACATGGCGGCGATCCTGCCGTAGCTGGCAAAGTAATCTCACCTTCGACTCGTATAGAGTCTCCAGTGAAACCAACTAGAGGGACGGCTACGGGCCGAAGAGAATCCGAGACAAACTCATCCGAAGAAATGCATCATAAGTAAGCACATTAGCGGAGCTCCCACTGTCTATTAAGATTCTTTTTACAGGATGTCTAGCGATCGTCATTGAAACGACGACGCTATCATCTTTTACAATATTACTCCCCGCTATATTTCCCTCAGGAGGGATTACATCATCTAATCCTTCGACTCCCCTTGGTCTCTTGGAAGATGAGGCCTTTCCGTGGGAAATCATGCCCACCATCTTTTCTGTTGGGGTGTTGTCAATGCTAGCTTGAGCAGGAGGAGGTCCCATCAAAGCTGGTATGGGAGGAGCCTCTTTTTTCTGGATGTATTGCCCAAGGTATCCTCTCTGAATTAGCTCTTCGATGGCCTGCTTCAAGTTCCGACATTCTTCAGTGTCGTGGCCATAATCCCTATGGAAACGGCAATAGCGACTTCTGTCGCGGACAGTGCCCTTCTTCAACGGGGGCGGACGCGTAAATAAGGCTCATTTTCAATCTCCATGAGGATGTGACTCCGGGGGGCCAAGAGAGGTGTAAGATGGTCCTCTCTGGGAGTCTGGTTCTTGCGGCGGTCAATCGACCGGTGCAAGAGCTCAGGCTTCTTGGAAGGAGGTCCGATCAACTCTGGGCGAGCGGATCTTTTGCTAGCCCTCCCTTGTGCACCTCTCCTGGATGAATCAGCTTCGTCGGCACGGATGTACTTCTGCGCAAGGCTCAGGAGATCAGCATAAGAAGAAGGAGGTCTTTTGTCCAAAGAATAAGTAAAACGGAAGGGTCGGAGCCCCCGTTTTAGAGCCAAAGTGGCCACAGCGTCTTCAAGATGATAAACCTCTAGGGCCGCTACTTTGAAACGGGTTATAAAATCTTTCAAAGATTCTCCTTCCTGCTGCTGCACGGAGAATAAGCTGTCTGCCACTCGAGGAATTTTACGACAGGCATCGAAGTGAGCCAGAAAAGATCTCTCCAATTGTCGAAAAGAGTCAACACTTCGTGAGGGCAGACGAGAATACCAAACACGGCCGCCTTACGGAGGGTGGCTGGGAAGGCAATGCATAAGAGGGCGTCTGTTGCTCCTTGGACCTGCATGATAGCTTTATAGCTTTCCAGATGATCTAGGGGATCAGTGGTGCCGTCATAGGGGTCTAGTTGAGGAAATCGGAACCTCCTTGGAATGGGCTCTTCCATAATCCGCCGAGTGAGAGGGGGGCGGGTGTCATAATCCGACCCCGGCTGATTATTGATTCTTTGACTGAGTTCTTCCAGCGGCGATCTTGCTCTTCAAGACGCTTTTCCATTCTATCGGTTACTTCCTCCGCTGGTTCAGGAGAACTGGAAGGAGCCCGATGGCGCCATCGGCGATGCTCTGTATAAGGTTCCTTCCCCCGTCGTCGTCCGGCAGGCGGACTGCTGGGGGAATGGGACAAAGAGCGCGAGCCGTCGTGGAAACTTTGGGAGCGCCGCCTTCCTGGGGAATAAGGGCGGAGAGGCTTTGTCGGAGGAGATCTTCCTCGAGCTGATTGTCGGCTAACAGGAGTAGCCGACCTAGGCGATAGAGGCTGCTCGAGCCGTTGTGGGATTCCTCGAGAGTGCCGTTCTTGCATCTGTTGAACCATCCCCACGAGAGTCTGGACTTGCTGAGTGAGGATCAGTAGTGGGTCTTGAGGAATAGCCGGAGTTGGCAGTGGTGAAGAAAGAGCCGAAGGGTTCGATTTCACCGGCTGAGAAGGGCCAAGAGTTGTGAAATCATGATTGGGAGGCGAAAGATGCCCCCCAGACCAATCAGTGGGATCTTCTTCCAGAGATCTGGAGCTCATGTTCGTGGAATCGTAGAACAGGTATATCTCACTACTCCGACGATGATCCCCTACCTGGCGCACCAATCTGTTGATGCTGGATCACCAGATTACTCTATTGTTATGAGATCTCTTTCAGGAAGAAGAAAGGTCCCCTTCTTCCTTCTCCTCCTCCTTTCTTATCCCCCTAATTTGTTTATTTTATTCTTTTTATTTTTTGCTACTGGTCATTCCGTGATAATGAATAATAAGGGTATTAAGAAACTTGCTCACGAAGATAAGATTTTCATGATGACCACGATCATCCCAAGGGAATGTCAGGGTTAGTGGGGATGTCAGAGTCAGAGAAAAGGCATCTGGCTCTAAAATAGAAGTTCAGTGTCTCCTTTTCTAGATAAACGGCGGTGTTTCAGTGCTTGTCTTATTCGAACCATTTAAAGTGTTATGATGTTTAACATTTCTCGATTTCTGTTCTGAATACGACGGTTTATCATGTTTAGGGGTTCTGACATGAACATTATTCTCGATTTAGGGGCCGCCCAGGACCGGGGGCCGCCCAAACTCTGGGGGCCGCCCAGACTCTGGGGGCCGTTCAGGCTGGGGGTCGCCCAGGACCAGGGGCGCCCAGACTCTGGGGGCGCCCAGGACTGGGGGCCGCCCAGACTCTGGGGGCCGTCCAGGGCTGGGGTCCCCCAGGACTGGGGGCGCCCAGACTCTGGGGGCCGCCCAGATCCAGGGGATCGCCCAGGATTGGGGGCCGCCCAGGAGTGGGGGCCGCTCAGACTCTGGGGACCGCCCAGGACTGGGGCCATCCAGACTCTGGGGGTCGCCCAGGAATGGGGACCGCCCAGACTCTGGGGGCCGCCCAGGACTGGGGCCGCCCCGACTCCGGGGCCGCTCAGACTGGGGACCGCCCAGGACTGGGGGCCGCCCAGGGCTGGGGACCGCCCAGGAATGGGGGGCCGCCCAGACTCTGGGGACCGCCTAGACTCTGGGGGCCGCCCAGGGTTGGGGACTGCCCAGGAATGGGGGCCGCCCAGACTCTAGGGACCGCCTAGACTCTGAGGGCCGCCCAGGGCTGGGGACCGCCCAGGAATGGGGGCCGCTCAGACTCTGAGGACCGCCCAGGACTGGGGGTCGTTCAGGATTAGGGACCAACTTTTATTTTCTAACTGTTTTATTTATTATCCATATCACTGGCATTGCGACATTTGGAAATATATGGCTTCTTAATCGATGCTCCTTCTTCCGTTTTATCTTTACTTTACAATTTTTTATAAAAAATTAAAAAAATGTCAAGATTTAATGTTAAAATGAATGACGATAATAATGTATGGTGTGCATATATATATATATATATGATGATGATAATATAATAGTAAATGATGAAAGTATGATGACAGAGATGGGTGGGCGAAGTTAAAATCAGTATAGTTATAGTGGTAATATAATGAAAGTATGGTGATGGAGGGTGATCAGCATGATAGAAATAGGTATGATGATGGAACATTATGAAGAGTGACATTGATAAAGGTACGGTGATAGCAATAGTAATAATATTGAAGGTGGATAGTGGTCATAGCGATGAAAGGCTATGGAGATGTATAGAAGAAGCTGTGCAAGATAAAGGACATGATAAAGATATGATAGTGGGCTATTAATATGAAGGTGTAGTGGTAATAATAGCTGAAGTATTAGTAAAGATAGTAATGCCGACTATGCTTTGAGGTTCGTGCGAGGGAGTGCTCTGGCGACGTTCTGTTTCCTGCTTTAAGATTCGTGCTCGGAAGTCTTTCTTCCTCGATCTCCTTGCTACTGTGCTGCCTTCCCTGCTCTTCGATTCTGGTTATGGAGAATATCAAATCCTCCTCTCCGTCAGTGATGGATGGTCCCAACCGTGGCGGCACGGCGTGGCGGCGCGGGATCTCGGGCCGTTTTGAGTGGGTCGCTCCTTCTCCTTCCCCGGTGGTCGTGGCGGAACTGGAGCGGCTTTATCCGGATGTAATCCAAGTTCCAGTGCAATCGCTGGAAGAAGAGGAAGCTAGATGGCGAAATTCCTCAATCATCGTCCGAAGCCTCACTCGCTGGATTCCTCCAGAGGCAATTACTAGAGAATTCCAGCGTGCGGGGATAGCAGGGGATATGAAATCGGTTTCACTGGCTAATCGGCATTTTCTCTTCAGATTCTCCGATCCCTGTGCTGTGGAGACTGTTCTTGGAAGACCCTGGGTGCCAATGGTCAGCCGCTGGCTGTTGCAATGTGGCACCCAGATTTTGTGCCGGCTGTGAGCTCGATCCACAATGCTCTGCTGTGGATTCGTCTTCCTCAACTCCCTATTGAGTATTGGACGGATGAGGTACTCTCTTCGATCCTTTCGGTCGCTGGGCAATTCCTCTTCGTTGATGCTTCCACCAGAGATCGGAGTCGAGGAGGTTTTGCGCGAGCTTGCGTCCGCGTAGATTTGAGCAAGCCCTTGCGGCCTGGAGCAAGGATTCGAGGCAACAGATCCCATTCTGGCAGCAGTTCTCTTATGAGAACTTGGAAGGCATTTGCGGATCGTGTGGCGCCCTGCATTTCGATGGGGTCTGTGGGGCAGAGTCGGGTGCTTCGTCTTCCTCTGTGCCCTCTTCCGAACCTCGCTTCGGATCATGGATGGTTGCTCTCAGACGCAGGAAGTCTCCTCCAACTCAGAAGCCAGCGGCTGGACATTCCCCCCCGGGAGGAAATGCTGGAGCTTCTTCCTCTGCTCCCGTGGATGGCTGGTCTCTCCCGAAGAAGGTGGCGCATCGACCGGGAGGCAGAGCTTCTGGGAACCAGGGAATTGAGCCTCAAAGAATTGCTACAGTGCAGGAACATTCAGCGTGCCGGTCTCCTCTCATTACTGTGCCGGTTTTTTCTGAAACTGAGAAGCAGGTGTTAAATTCCAATCCATTTGCTAAGTTGGCTTCAGATCAATCTGAAGATGCTGAGCAAGGAAATTTAATGCAAATTGTTGAAGCACAGATGGGTCAGTCCAAGAGGGCCAGGCCAATTGAGACAATTCAGCATAGAGGGGTTTCAAAATCTTCAAAAGGGAAAGGAAAAGCCCTCCTTCGTGGAAAGGGTAAGGCCCAGGACCTCTTCAAATTTGAAGCTACTGCAGACTCCCTTCAGGGATCTACTGGCCTTAATGGGCCAGGAGCCAAGAAGTCCCGCCGTAAGGATGGGCCTGATCGGGAGATCTGTTTAGGGCCCTCCTTGCCAAGTCACATTGGGGGCTTGGATCATGATTCGGCAGTCTCCCTCATCAAGAAGGCCATTCAGAGGGGGGATTCAGAGGTGATCATGGAAGTATCTCATACTGATAGCCAGGTTATGGAGGGATTCGCTGTTAAGGGCTTTCGGGTACCCTTCCTTCCAGTAATCCGACAGATCAGGAGTTGACTGGGGACATGGATGAAGTCCCCTCCTCTAAAGGTTCTGAATGAAGATTCTTATCTGGAACGTGCGAGGTGCTCTTAAACCCTCGTTTCGATCCTCGTTTGGAAGATTATTACAGCTTCATGCTTTTGACATATGTGTCCTTTTGGAGACCCGCCTATCGGGGGATAGTCTGGCTCGCATTCAGAGACAGTTTTCTAGATTATGGTCTACTTATGCGGTTGAGTCGGCTGGTCTCTCTGGGGGTATCCTGGCGCTTTGGAGACATGATAACATCAGAGTTGACGCTTTCCATGGCTGCGGTCAGCAAGTTGCTCTGGTTATATCTGAGGGATCCTCTGCTCCTTGGCTCCTATCGGGCATCTATGCTAGCACTGACTTTCGTATGCGCCGAATGCTTTGGGATGAGATCCTCTCCCTTCTTGATCAGGGTCTTCCCTCCCTTATTGCTGGTGACTTTAATTGCATTTTGGAGGCCAAGGAGAAAAGGGGGGTAGAAAATTTGTGGATTCACCAGGTGTTGCTGAGTTTAGATCCTTCATTTCTTCGGCTGAGCTGTTAGATTTGGGGTTCTCTGGACACCAGTACACCTGGTGCAACAATCGACAGGGTACAGCTAGGGTGTCTGAAAGGCTGGACAGGGCTATGGTCTCTTTCTCTTGGCATCAGCTTTTTCCTTCTGTCACTGTTACTCATCTTCCCAGAATTGGTCCGATCACTGCCCCATCCTCATCTCCACTGATCATTCTCAGCAGCGTAGTCGGCAGTTTAGATTTGAAAAGTTCTGGACTTTTTATTCTTCAGCGAGAACCATTATCTCTCAGATCTGGCGTTTACCTGTTCGAGGGAGTGCTACTTATCGACTATCTCGTCGATTAATCATTGCCAGGCGCCGGCTCTCAAGTTGGAATAGAAGAGAGGTTGGGGACATTGTCAGGCAAGTTGAGAAGGTTGAATCTACTATTTCTTCCTTGCAGTTGAAGGAAGATCAGGTGGGCTTCCTCCTGGATTCCGATCTTGCTTCTCTCAGGGCCTGCCTGGCTTTGCATCACTCTCTTATGCTACAGCAGGAGACTTATTGGAGGCAAAGGTCCAGAATTCAGTGGATTAGGGAGGGTGATCGAATACTAGATTTTTTCATCAGTCCACCTTGAAACGCCGTGCGATGAATCGCATCAGGCATGTTATTGATGAAGAAGGTAATCTTCAGGAAGACGCTCAGTCAATCAGGGATCAGTTTTTTCAGTTCTTTCAGTCCAGATGGTCTGAGCATTCAGGAGATGGATCCCCTGTTTTCCCTGTCCAGCCCCTCTATCGCCTCTCCACGGCGGATAATGATTGTCTTATCAGGGCAGTCACGGAGGAGGAGATTCATCGTGCTTTATGGGATCTTGGTGCTGATAAGGCCCCTGGGCCTGACGGATTCCCTCCTTTTTCTTCCGCCACTACTGGGATATTGTGGGTCCGGAGTTGGTTCAGGCTATTCATCTTGTCTTTCAGTTCCACACTATTCCTCCTGATTGGAACCGGACCCTTATCACCCTGGTGCCTAAGCGTCCTGATGCTTCTTCCCCCCAGCACTATCGGCCTATCAGCCTCTGCACCACCTTATATAAGGTTTGTGCTCGCCTTTTGGTTTCTCGAATGGTGTCAGTTATTCCTCGGCTTGTCTCCCCGGAGCAGGGTGCTTTTATCAGGGGCCGAAGTATTACTGATAACGCTCTCTTAGCCCAGGAGTTTATGCATGATCTGCAGCGTGCCTCTAGTCGGCAGCGTCTTATGGCCGTCAAGCTTGATATGGAGAGAGCTTATGACAGACTGAGTTGGGACTTTCTGCGATGCACCCTCCAGGAGTTTGGCTTTCATGATCTCTTTATCACCTGGATTATGGCATGTGTCCACCGGCCGTCTTTCTCTCTCCTTATCAATGGAGGGCAGACTGATTACTTCCATTCTGAGGTTGGATTGAGGCAGGGATGTCCTCTTTCCCCCTTCCTTTTTATTCTATCTGCTGATGCTCTGTCCCGGGCTCTCTCTCAGGCTCAGATGGACTCATCTTTGGAGCCCTATTCTGCTGGTCCTTTTGGGCCCTCTCTTTCCCACCTAATGTTTGCGGATGACTGCATTCTTCTAGGGAAGGCTTCTAACCGTAATGCTTCCATTTTGGCGACCATTCTGCAAGATTATTGTCGGGCATCGGGTCAGAGAATCAATCTCAACAAGTCCTTGATCTGCTTCAGCCCAAAGACGCCTCCCATGATCAGAGGTTCTATATTGCAAACTATGGGGATTTCTACTCAGGCTGATCAGCTGTCTTACCTTGGGATTCCCATCACGGGTAGAAGGCCTCGGATTTCTGACTTCTGTATCCTGGAAAGGAGGGTCCGCGATCGCCTTGAAGGGTGGCAGGTTACTGGGCTCTCTATGATGGCTCGGATTACTCTTATTCGCTCAGTCCTGTCTTCTCTTCCTCTCTATCTGTTATCTAATGCGGCCATCCCTCTTACTTGTTTGCGAAAGATTGAGAGATGCTTTCGGGACTTCCTTTGGGCCTCTATGCAGGAAGGTCATGGTGTTCATCTTCTTGCTTGGGATATTGTCTGCATGCCGACTGCTGAGGGAGGGCTCGGGATCCAGTCTCTTATGGCCAGGCGGGAAGCTCTTATTGCTAGGCATGCTTCGCGGTTCTTGCTTGATCCGCATTGTCTGTGGAGCTCCTTCATGCGTGCCAAATATGGTGACTGGAATCACTCTGCTTCCCCTCAATCCTCACACCGGCACTCCTTCTTCTGGAAAGAGGTTTGTCGTCACGCTCCGGCTGTTCTTGATGGCATTTCTTGGATTATTGGCGATGGTTCCTCTGTGGATGTTCTTCAGGACGCCTGGATTTCTGACCTTCCACTTTCTCGATGGCCTACTTTTGTTACCACTGATATCCCAAATGGAATGAGAGTCTCTGATCTTATTTCTCATGATCATTCTGCCTGGCTTTCCTCATCGATATCGTGCTTCTTCGGGGATGAGCTCTACCGTCGTGTTACTTCTCTTCCTCTCATTCCGGGCCACACTAATGACTCTAGGGTTTGGAGGAGAACTTGTTCGCCCCGGGCTTCTATGAGGGACCTCGTCGATATCTATCGGCCTCGGCCCCATCAAGTGATGGATTTGGATTGGATCTGGCATCTTCCCATTCACCCTAGAGTGCGTCTTTTCGTATGGAAGCTCGCTTGGAGTATTCTTCCGACCTGTTCCCTGCTCTCGCGTAGAGGTTTGAGCATCATGCCTATATGCCCGTTGTGTGGCCTCGAGGAGGAAACAGTGGATCATGCTATCTTCTTATGCAGTAGAGCAAGACAGATCTGGCATCGTTCGGGGATGTGTCCTTGGGAGCATGATTCGGACTCCCAGTGTTTATCTTTCTTTCGGCTGATTAGACAGGCTATGCGGAATGGTGTCTATCAGATGGTTCCGAGATGGGTTTATATTGCGTACCAGATCTGGTTATCCCGGAACCATATTGTTTTCACTGAGGAGGCTCCTACCTCTATTCGGGTCATTAGGTCCGCTGTCTCCTCAGCTGCTGAGTATACTCTCCATCAGAGTTCTCTGGATTCTGCTTGCCCTGGCCACTGGGACTCCCATGCTACTTCGGTAGCGCACCGGCGTACGGTCTTTGTTTCTTGGGAGCCCCCACCCCTAGGGTTTATTAAAATCAACTTTGATGGGAGTGTTCGCGGTAGACACGCGGGTTCAGCTTTTGTGATCAGAGGGTCGGACGGAATGATGATTGCGGCTGGCGGATTTGGTTTGCTTGACTCTACTGTCCCTATGCTGAACTGTATGCGGCATGGGCTGGTATATCTTATGCCTTTCGGACCCTGGGCGTCCAAAGGCTTATTATTGAAGGTGATTCTGCTACAGTTATTAGCTGGATCCGTCAGAATTCCACTGACTATCGGTTGTCCATCCCCATGATCAGTGATATCAGATCTCTTCTTCCAGGAGCAGCGTGTGTCCAGATTCGGCATATCTACAGGGAAGCCAATGGAGCTGCGGATTGGATTGCTGCCCGAGTGGCTTATCACTCTGGCTTTTGGAGCTGGCAGCGGGGTGACCCTTGCCCTACTATTCTAGGCCAGATATTGTATTCTGATATTTCGGGTTTGACTCACCCTACACTGGTGTGATCACCCGTTTGTACCAAAAAAAAAAAAAAAAAGATAGTAAATGTATGAAAGTGATGATGGTTATAGTAAATAATGAAAATATGATGATAAAAATTAAGTAAATACTATTTTATTTAAAAATATTTAAAAAATTAAAATGTTTTTAAAATCTTATGTATATTTAGAAAATTTTAAAATATAATTTTAAGTTTTTATTTAAAAAATTAATTTTATACACTTTGTTTCCTATTTCAATGTGAAAAAATTTAAAATATATCTTCAAACTTGCAAAACCATACCGGCACTTAAGTTCTTTAATTATGTCAACTTTCAACAGGATCATTATTTTTTAGAAAAAGTCTTGATGTGCCATGCGTGACTTTTCCTTATTCTCCGACTATAGAGGAGGGACTTTTAAAATGTCTTAAATCCATCCAATCACAAAACATCCCACGAAGACGAACACCATGTTTGAAAACAGAGGAGTCTTAACAGCACTATACATGATGAAATAATTCAAACCGAAGCGCAAAGTTTTCTCGTTCTCGTTCTCATCCTTAAAATCACTTCTTGTAATCATTTAGGAATATTCAATTTATTCCTATATTCCTTTTTATCCTATAGCAGCCCTTTAATTGACTTCCCATTCATGTTCGCAGTCATCGTCATCCGAAGTTTGGACATTATGGCTATCTTCACTGTTAGGTGCCTTAGCTTGCCGGCAATTTGCCGCTTGACGATCAATAGCTGAATATTTACGACACATTGATGTCGACACATTGATGTCAGTCGTTTGAAAATAAAATAATCTTTGCTTGCTGGATGGAAGCACTAATGAGGATTCAGAAGGAGGCATGGAAGGGGACATACCATTCACGGCACGAAAGGAATGGGTTTGAACTTTAGTTCACAGCGTGGTTTGACGTCTATGTACCATAACTTCATCCTTTAGTTGCCATCTATATTAACCGGAGGGAAAAAAGTCTTTCTGTATCAGGGGTAGTGCAGAAAATGTGCACCATATGTAAGCTCCAATATAGAAGGGGTATATTATGCATGATCATTTATCCATGCGCATGTAAGCATGAGTGCTATAATTTATTGAACCGTGATATATAGCATCCGTATATTTGTACACATGCATAACCAATGATTATGCACAATGTACGCTTTCTACACAGATGCGGAAAGACTTTTCCCTAACTAGGGTGGGGTCCGTTTTGAAGTGCGGTACTTTACCACATTGATTATAAGGATGTAAGCAAACTCCGCTATTGTCCAAACTTCGCCGTATTGCTAGGCTGATCAGCACCAGACTGCGGCTAGGATGAGATGGGCCAATTTTATCAGCTTTTTTGAGCAGGAATCATAAAATAATTTTATTTTATATATATATAAAAGCAAACTCCACTATTGTCCAAACTTCTCCGTATTGCTAGGCTGATCAGCACCAGACTGCGGCTAGGATGAGATGGGCCAATTTTATCAGCTTTTTGAGCAGGAATCATAAAATAAATTTTATCATATATATATATATATATATATATATATATATATATATATATATATATATATATATAGTTGATTACATTGAATGCACATAATTTAAGATTTAATTATCTTTTTAATTTTTTTTTTTTTTTTTACAAACGGACGATCATACACTCCTCATATGAATCAACCCAGATACATCTGAATATAAAATCTGCTGGAGAAGGATCGGGCAAGGGTCCGCAGGGCTCCAAGTCCATGGTCCCGCATGCTGAGCTACAAAGGAAGCCACCCAGTCTGCCGCCGCATTGGCCTCACGGAAGATATGGCGGATCTGAACAGACTGGATTTCCCTCAACATGGATCGGCAGTCCAACAAATCGGATTTGAGGGAATATCCAAACAGCTGTCCCTCAACAACCAGGAGATGACAGTCATAGAATCCCCCTCAATCATAATCTTATGGGCCTTGAGAGTTCTGATAGCATACGAGAGACCCCCCCACGCACCAATGAGCTCCGCCATAGGAACAGATGAGTCGAGGGTACCAAAGCCTCCCGCCGCTAAGAGATCACCCTGATGCCCACGAATGATAAAAGCAGAGCCAGCAGCTCTATAACGGACACTCCCATCAAAATTGATTTTGACATACCCTGGAGGTGGGGGCTCCCAAGAGAAGAAAACCGAACACCGGTTCGCTGTCAAGACAGCAGGGGAGCCCCAGAGGCCAGAGGGGTCAACATCAACAGCACTAGAGCCCCGGGCACAGTCCGAAGACAACAGTCTGATCTGCCTCACAACTCTGTGATAAGAGAATCTGTCGTTGGTGAAGATGATCTGATTCCTCGAAAGCCATATGTGATAAGCAGTGGCAGACCAAAGACCACGCTTATTCAGAGGGCCATACCGGATCTCCTGAAAGAAAGAGGATCGCAAATCAGCCATAATATCAGCTCTCCTAGGGTAACCCATGAGAACCCATATCCGTCTCGCTCTGGGGCAATAAAATATAGCATGGTCCAGAGATTCCTCCGCCTGACTGCACAGAGGGCAAGTCGGCTGGATAGACAGACCCCTCCGGGATAGGAGAAGGCAAGTCGGAAGACAGTCCCAAAGAAGCTTCCAGATGAAGAGCTGAACCCTGGGAAGAATAGGAAGCTTCCAGATCCAGCGAGCATCCTTCGTACACTGCGCCTGTGGCCTGAACATATCCAGAAGATCTCTAATGGGGGCCTTGGGAAAGCAAGATCTCTGCCAAACCCTGGAATCTGCAACACAGCCAGCCATGAGAGGAAGCGAGATAATCCGAGAAGACAACTCTGCTCCAAACAAGCGGGTCACCGAAGGAATATGCCAGGAGAGGGGGTTTAAGGAAATCAAATCCTTAACCCTGAGATTGGGGGGGACATCCATACTGATATAGGTGGGCCAACGCATGAGAGGGAGCTCAGAAATCCAGGCATCCTTGACAACATCAATCAAAGAACCATCACCAATCAGCCACGAAATGTTGTTCATGATGGCCTGGCTATGACTACAGATCTGCTTCCAAAAGGACGAAGAGCCCCGGGGCGGCATAATGGTCGAGCCAGGAGCCCAGTCTCCGTATCTCGCATGCATCACAGAACTCCATAAACACTGAGGCTCCAGGAGGAATCGTGAAGCGTGCCGAGCAAGAAGAGCTTCCCTTCTAGCAATCAAAGACTGAATCCCCAAACCACCTTCATAGATAGGCATACAAACCCTATCCCAAGATAATAGGTGAATACCATGACCCTCCTGCATCGAAGCCCAAAGGAAATCTCTGAAGCATCTATCAATCCTTCTCAGGCAGGTGATCGGCATGACAGTATTGGATAGGAGGTAAACTGGAATAGAAGAGAGGATAGAGCGAATGATGGTGACCCTGGCCATCATAGAAAGGCTAGTAACTGGCCATCCATCAGTACGCTGGCGGATCCGTCTCTCATCTCAGCATAGTCAGAACAACGGGCCCGTCTACCGGTAATAGGGATCCCCAAATACATAAGACGGTCCGTCATAGAGGTGATACCAGATAGCTCAATAATAGCTTGCTTAATAGATCTGGGGGTCTTCGGACTAAAACAGATAGATGATTTAAGAAAATTAACTCTTTGGCCCGAAGCTTGACAATAACGCTGCAGAATAGAGTGAAAAGAGGCAGCATTATCAATAGAGGCCTTCCCCAAAAGGATGCAGTCATCGGCGAAAAGAAGGTGAGAAATCAGAGGGCCCTCACTCCCCGGCCATGAACGGGACAATCCGACGATCCTGCTGAGCCTGATGGAAAGCACGAGAAAGATCGTCCACAGCAAGAATAAATAACAAAGGAGATAGTGGGCACCCCTGTCTCAGACCCACCGAAGAGTGGAAAAACTCAGTAGGACTCCCATTGATAAGCAGAGAAAAGGACGGTCTCAGAATGCAAGCCATAATCCACTCAATAAAGAGATCAGCAAATCCGAATTCCTGAAGAGACCGTTCCAGAAAGGCCCAGCTCACTCTATCATAAGCTCTTTCCATATCAAGTTTCACTGCCATAAGACATCTTTTCCCAGGAGCTCTTTGGAGATCATGCATGAATTCCTGAGCAATGAGGACGTTGTCCGAAATAGAACGCCCTCGAATAAAAGCCCCCTGCTCCAAAGAAATAATACGGGGGATAACAAGCCGAAGACGACCAACCAAGAGGCGAGCACAAATTTTATACAGGGTAGTACAGAGGCTGATAGGTCTGAAGTGCTGAGGAAGAGATGCATCGGACCGTTTAGGCACAAGCGTAACAAGAGTCCGATTCCAATCCAAGGGAATCTGCTTCGAATGGAAGACAATTTGAACAGCCTGAATCACCTCCTGACCAACAATGTCCCAGTAGTGGCGATAGAAAAGGGGGGGAAATCCATCAGGCCCAGGGGCCTTTTCCGGTCCAAGCTCCCACAGAGCCATCCGAATTTCCTCAGCAGTGATCGGCCTACACAGCTTATCATTGTCCTGAGAAGAGACTCTCCTGGAGTCAGGAACTCTGACAACCGGATCACCATTACCGAGGAGTCAGCCCATCTAGACTGAAAGAAATGAAGAAGCAGATCCCGAATAGAATGATAATCCTCATGGCCTTGCCCCTCTATATCCACAAGCCTCCGAATTCTATTAACAGCACGCCGCTTCAGGGTAGCCTGATGGAAGAATCTAGTATTACGATCCCCTCACGGATCCACTGAAGCCTTGACCTCTGTCTCCAATACATCTCCTGCTGGCGAAGTAGTGAGTGATGACAAGCAAGCTTATCCCGCAAAGTGAGAAGGTCCGGGTCCAGCAGAAATCCCTCCTGATCCTCCTTTTCCTGAAGAGCTGTAATATCTGCTTCCACCCGATCAATCTGACGATCCAGATTTCCCACATCATTCCTATTCCATCTGGCAAGACGCCGTCTAGCCAACATCAGACGACGAGAAAGGCGGTAAATAGCATTACCCCTGATGGGAAGATGCCAAATTTGAGAAATAATAGACCGAGCCCCCGAGTGGACAGTCCAGAAATGCTCAAATCTAAACTGTCTACGGTGATGCTGATCAGCCTCAGTAGAGATCAATAAGGGGCAATGGTCGGAAGCAATCCTGGGCAGGTGAGAAACATGGGCCGCTGGAAACTTGTGAAGCCACTGGGCCGTAGCCAAAGCTCTGTCAAGTCTTTCCCATACACGAGCTGAGCCATGGCGATTATTACACCAAGTGAATTGGGTTCCGGAATACCCCAGATCCAATAAACCAGCAGTCCCAATAAAAGATTTAAATTCAGTAATATCAGCAGAGGCCGAAACCCGTCTACCCCCACGTTTTTCATTGGCCTCAGTGATACAGTTAAAATCTCCCGCAATAATGGTAGGGAGACCTTGACCAAGAAGGGAAAGCAGCTCAGACCAAAGAATCCGCCGCTCCCTATAATCCGTGCTGGCGTAAACAGTCGACAGAAGCCAGGTGTCAGTGGACCCCGCAGAGATAAGAAGACCAATCTGCTGGTTACACTGATGAAAAGCCTCAATCGAAACAGCAGAGTCACGCCATATGGCCAAAATACCCCCAGACATACCCTCAGCCTGCACAGCATACGATAACCACGAGCGGGAAATCTCCCTCCGGAGCCGGGCTAAAGTATCGCCTGACAGTCTGGTTTCCAACAACACACATATATCAAAATTATGTAATTGCAACAATCTATTAAACGAGGATCGAAAGGAAGGCTTTCGAGCTCCTCGAACATTCCATATAAGTATCTTCATTTAAAGATTGGGGGGGGGGACCCCTCCTTGGTCCTCCACCATAGCCATATCAGATAAACATCCATTACCGAGGGTGCCACTATCAGTAATCATTGGATACTCTGTCATCAAGCCATCCGAATCAACACCTGGAACCACAGGAGGCAAGGACTGATCCGGAGGTATAGTATCAGAGAGAGGACCCACAGTGTTTTCACCTGATTCCTTCATGGGTAAAGTGACATTCGTATCAGTTCTGGGCTTGCTCACCCCCTGACCAGCTTCCTGGATACAAGATGGTAATGACATCTTGGCTAGGGAGTTAAGAGCCCCCTCATTGCTTTTAGGCAAAGAAGTTTTCCCTTTTCCTTTCCTCTTCACTAATTTGGATATGGATCTCGGAGCCGGGCAGTCGACCGATCTGGCCCTTTTCAGAGGGCCAAGAAAAGCATCCTCACCACCCTGAGAATTGCCACTGGTCGAGCCCAATCCAGATGAGCTGAAGGGATTATGAATTGTCTGAACTTTGGACTGAATAACAGCATTACTCCCCTTCAGTTCAGACTTCAATTGAGAATTCACTGGGTCTACAGTACCGGCACAGAAAGTAACCGGCACACTAACAGCAGCATTCAAGGGAGCTGATATCACCTCCTTCCCCTTCTGAAAGTCATCACCCTGATCACTCGACCTTGCACCGTCACAGTCGTCTTCATCATTGACGGGGGCAGTTTCCGGCGAGCCACCTTCACCGGCTGCCTCCACCCATCCTTCTCCACGGCCGACAGTTGCTGCGTCATCCGATTCAACTGGGAATGAGCACAGCTACTCGACGCCTTGGAGCCAATATTTGTCTGGGGATTCTTCCGTTCCTCCCGTTTCTGCCCAGGAGACTCCCGACGTTGACGAACAGCCGTCAACCAGGGGCCGAAAGCAGGGGATGGAGAGACTGACTTCTCGCTTGATTCAGTCGACACAGAGCATGGTCCTTCCAGGTGAAGAGAACCGCAACTCGGGCAGAATCCTTCCAAGGATTCGTAGATGAACGGCTGCCAAAAAGGAAGAGAAATGCCCTGCACTCGGGTACCCGGCCGGAGGGGACGCCGGAGGTCCATCCGCAAGCAGATACGAGCATAATTTCCCCTGCTTTTGGCCATGGTCGCCGCATCAAGACAATGGAACTGCCCGGCACCTTCAGTGATCGCTCGCAGGAAGTCCTCCTTCCAGAATTCAAGAGGAAGATTTGGAAGACGGAGCCAAACCAGGGCGAAGGGGATAGCGTTCTCAGCCGGGACGAACTCCGGCTTCCAACGATCCATGCCAATGATCTGCCCATTGATGATCCAAGGGCGATTCAACACCAGCTCTGCAGTTTCCGAGTCCTCAAACCGGAAGATGTGGATGCGGCAGGCCAAGCTGATCGGCAAGATTTCCCCCCGGATTCCGGCACGACGAAACTCCCGAACATAGGCGTCCGCCGGAACCCATTTCTGATAAGAACGAGCTAGGATAGCTCGAACATGCCATTCACCCATCTCGGACTTCAGATCCTCCACCGGAAGCTGAATTACCTCCGGGAATGCATTCTTCAGCCGCGCGATATCCGCCGGCGTCGGGGAAGAAGATACCCAGAAGAAGCCCGCTGAGCCAACCTTCGACCCACTCTCCCGACCACCATTGACCCCATCCGACGCCATGAGCCAGAAGGGGACACCCAGACGATGGCCCACCGAAAGCAGCGAAGCCGGAGACGGAGACGATTGCCGGAGATCACACAGGCAAAAGCCACGCACGAATCTTAAAGCAGACTACCTACCAGACGCGAGAGCACCCTTACGCACGATCCTTAAAGCAGGCTCAATTGAATTCATACAAATTTTGAAGTTTTTTTTTTTTTTTTTTGCATTCCAATGCGGTGAACCCTATTCTTCCTTCCTCTCTCTCTCTCTCTCTCTCTCTTTCTCTCTCTCTATTATATATATATATATATATATATATATATATATATATATATATAATATATAGATTGTACTAGGCTATCTATACGATTTATTAAACTTTGCCTATATTTATTGAAAATTTTAACTAATTTGACTTGTCTAATTGTATAACCCCATCCTTCACTAAGGCAATGAAAAGAACTAAGCCTATCATTGTTGATGATACCTGATTATCTTGAGCTGACGTTCTTAAGCTTAAGTGGACATGCCATGAATTTGATAAAGATGATTCACCTCGATTCTAAAATCTGTAAAAAATTTTAGGGACCAAATATTTTGACGAGAACCCTTCGACGCTCAAATTAGTGATCAGAATCACAACCGTAAGCTTGAAGAAGCTCAAGCTAATGAGAGTTAGAAAGAAGATGAAAAAATGGTAGGGTTTAGTTATTGATAAATGGTAATAGAATCAATCTCGCTGAAAAAATATCTTAAACTTTTACCCTTTATTGCTAATGATCAAACTGATTACCATCCTTCAATCCCTTAGTTTCTGATTTAATGACCACAACCTTTTTATTTTAAAATTTTATTTTATTAAATCCTTTTCTCTTTGCTGGAAACACTCCCCCCTCCCCCTCCACAAACTTGGCTGGAAGCCTTCAGTGGAATCCCACGCACTGGAGCACTTTTTCGTGGGATTTTCTTCTCGTGAGAATGCGACCTAAGCGTCCGTCACGTCCTCTCTCTTTTCATAAGAGGCTTCACATGGACTTCCAAGCTTCACGTCCCATGAAGCTCTCCAAGTCAACCGTGCGTTCTCTCATGCGGTGGATTGCGCCTGATCCCATCGTCTCACGAAGCCTTGTAACTCAATGCAGAAACCAGCAATAGGAGGAGGAGGAGGAGGAGGAGGAAAGGAAAGAGAGGGAGAGAGAGAGAATAAGTTATTTTTAAGAGAAAAGAATCTATTTCTTATTTCATCCAAACCCTATAAACTAGAGTTTAAATACATCCATCAAGTAGACTAGGTCTAGACTCAACAAAAACTTCCATGAACTAACCCAATGAGATTAAACTAATCCCCAAGCCCGTGTACACCTATAACTTGATTTAATCTCAACCATTGGACTCAAACCCAGCCTAATACAAGTTAGCCTTTTTGGGCCTTGATAGCACCACACCAGGCCTAAAAATCTCTACCTTGGTGCTTTCAAGGCCTCAGCACATCCGTCGTGTCCATCAGCTACATCCTTATGAACGCTATCCCGTGAAAGAATATTGGTTAGTGCATTGTTGTGTTCTCCTTGGTGTGTCTCTTCACCAGCTCCACTCCATCTTCTTCCATCAGCTCTATGTAGTCAAAGCCTTCCTTTCGAAAGTATCCTCTGGCCACTAGTTTTTCTTTGTACCTGATACTTCCTTGCTCTGAAGGCCCTTTCTTGCGCTGATAAACCCATTTGCAACCAATGGATTTCTTTCTTTATGGCAACTAGACCACCTACCACATACCAGTCTTATGGAGAGACTGCATCTCTATTGCCATAGCCTGCATCTCCTACCATAGCCTACACCCACCTATCTCTATCCTGGCTCTCCACAGCCTCCTGATAGGTGTAAGGGTCTCCATTCGCTGTCACCAGGGCATATGACACTGAATCCTCAAAGTCGTATCGAACTAGTGGTCGCACGTTTCTTCTGGGCCTATGCGGTGTAATTCTAGTATCAGTCCCTTGCTCAGCTACATCCTCCTGAGTCCTCTGCCCAGCTGCATCCTGCTAAACTTCCTAGCTTTTGACCCTTCTGTTGGTCCTCTCCATCTGAATCTCAAATCCTCCTGGTCCACTAGTAAATGGCACGACTGTAGGTCATCTACCTAGTATTATCGTGTTCTACCTCCTGCAGTCCCTGCTGTACATCTGTACCATCTCTACTCTGGAGGATCGAGCTTTCATCGAATGTCATATTCCTGCTAATGATAACCTTCTTCTCTAAGGGGTCTCACAACTGATACCCCTTAATTCTATATGGGTAGCCCAAAATTGCCATTTTCTTTGATCTGGCATCCAACTTACTTCGCTTTCCAGCACCAACATGCACATATGTCGTGCATCCAAACACCTTCATATGGTCCAGGCTTATCTTTCCTTCAGACCATATCTTCTCTGAAATGCCTCCATCCAACTTGGTGTCTGATGATCGATTGATCAAGTAACTGGCTACATCTATTGCATCAACCCAGAATATCTTTGGAAGCCCCGCCTGTAGCCTCAAGCATCTTACTTTTTTCAACAGTGTTCTGATCATCCTCTCAGACACCCCTTTCATGTGGAGAAGTTTTCATCATCAAGAAGTGCCTTTTGATGCCCCACTCCTCACAAAATCTTAGGAACTCCCTGCTGGTATATTCCTTGCCACTGTCTGACCTCAGACACTTCACATTCCTACCCTGTTCTCTTTCCACCTCAGTCTTTCAGATTTTGAACTTGGTGAAGACCTCTGATTTCTCCTTCATGTAGTAGATCACAGCTTTCTTGAGAAATTATCTATCAGGATAAAGAAGATCTGGTCCTATTCCTTGCAGAAACTAGGGCTGGTCCCCAGACATCCATATGTACTAGCTCAAGGGTTCTGTACTCCTAGCTATACTGACCAAGAACTGCACTCTACTCTTTTTCCATTTGACATGGCTCATAGATCTCCATATCTCCATCACTTAGGTCTGAAAGTAGTCCTCTCTTGCTCAGTTCTTTCATCCCCCTATCCCCATGTGGCTTACGCCGTAATGCTATATCCTGTACACATCCCGAGGATCCTGTTCCACAGTTGCTGCTTTAGATTTCTTAGTCATCTCTAGCCTTCTCCCTCTCATCAACACCATAGCTCTATTGGAGATGTTCAAAACTTCACTCCTGGCATGACTACTAAAGTTGTATCCAGTCTGCTCTAGGTACCCCAATGACACTATATTTTTTTTGAGTTCTGGGACATGCTTCACACTGGTAAAAGTGTGTACCATGTATCAAATATCCTCACCCTCACTGTGCCAATCACTGCCACCTTGCAAGGGCGATCATCTCCAAGAGTTACACATCCCTTATCAACCTCTATGTAAGTGTTGAACCACGACCGGTTGGGAGTGTAATGATGAGAACAAGCTGAATCCAAAGTCCACATCTCTGTATTATGCCTGTGACCATCTCATACCACCAAGAGATTATCCTCCACCATCTGGCCTACAACTGTACTCACAAATTCAGATCCTCCCTTTTCTTCCCTTTTTTTACTTTAGACAGTCCCTCTTGAAATGTACGTCCTACCTTACCATACCTGTAGCACTTAGCTTTCCTGTACTGTAACCATTCCCTAGGCCTGCTCCTGTCTCTGCCTCTACCTGATTCTTCCCCAATTGATAGACACTCCTAGGGAATAGCATCCTTGGTCATCTTCTCCTTCTGTTCATTCGTCCGAAGCACCAAGACAATATCTTCATAGAACAACGTCTCCTTTCTGTAGAGCAGCATCATGACTAATCAGTCATGTAATGTGGGCAGCGAACATAGTAGTAAAAGTGCCTTATCTTCCTCCTCCATCTTGACCCTGACATTCAGCAATTCATTGCTCACCTGATCGAACACCTAGATGTGGCCCAGCACATCTTCACCTTTTGACATCCGAAGGCTGTAGAGGCGCTTCTTCAACATCAACTTGTTGCACATATTCTTCCTCATGTCGAGGGTTTGCAACTTTGATCAGAATCTCTTCGGGGTCTTCTCCTCCAGCACTAAATAAAGGACTGAATCTGCTAGATATCCTCTGATTGCTGAACATGCTTTCTTCTCCAACGACATCCACTGCTTATCTATCATCCCATCTAGCCTTTTCTCCAAAACCAGATCTAAACCCTGCTGCACAAGAAGGTCCTCTACTCGGACTTTCCATATGGATAAACTTTTCTTCCCATCAAACTTCTCAAAATCTATTTTTATGCTACTACTTATGGCCAGATCTCAACCAAAAATTAGCACAAAAAATTTTAGAAAATTAAGACACCTTGATGAAGCCTTGCTGAAATATTTCAGCCCTTGAAGATCTCCAAACAACTTCTTCATGAACCAGGCTTTGATACCAATTATTGGGGTTTAGTTGTTGATGAACGGCAATATGATCAACCTCACTAGAGAAATATCATAAGCTTTTATCCTTTGTTGCCAATGATCAAACTGATTATCATCCTTGAATCTCTCAATTCCTAATTCAAAGACCATAGCCCTTTTATTCTAAAATTTTATTTTATTAAATTCTTTTCTCTTTGGTAGAAACACTGCTCCCTCCCCCTCCACAAACTTGGCTGGAAGCCTTCCGTGGAATCCCATGCACTGGAGCACTTTTCCGTGGGATTTTCTTCTCGTGAGAACGTGACCCAAGCATCCATCACATCCTCTCCTTTTCATGAGAGGCTTCACATGGACTTCCAAGCTTCACATCCCATGAAGCTCTCCAAGTCAGCCATGCGTTCTCTCAAGCGGTGGATTTCACCTGATACCACCATCTCACAAAGCCCTATAACGTAATGTAGAAACCAGCAATAGAGAGGAGGAGGAGGAAAGGGGAGAGAGGGAGAGAGAGAGAAAAGGTTATTCTTAAGAGATGGTTAGGTTCAGACTCAACAAAAACTCCTATGGACTAACCCAATGATATTAAACTAATCCTCAAGCCCATGTACACCAGCCCATAACTTGATTTAATCTCAACCCTTGGACTCAAACCCAGCCCAATACAAGTTAGCCCTCCTGGGCCTTGATAGCACCACACTAGGCCCAACAAAAATTCTCTAAGTGCTTGAGTATTCATACCTTGGTTAGGGGTCCTTCTTACCCATTTTATTGATATTTAGGGTATGTGTAACTTGTTTTAGAAGCTTTGGAATCTCATGATGAGTCACGACTTTGTGAATGGAATATCAGAATTAGTGAGATTTATCATATCTGAACTGGGAGATTGGTACTTTTATGGCAGATGATGACCTTTCTCATCTAATCAGAGTCATTAATGCTTCATATTGGACTATGATTTCTTAGGCTTGTGCTTTTGAGTTCATCTGATTAGAGTCATTAATGCGTCATAATGGATTATGACTTTTTAGGCTTGTGCCTGAACTAATGGAGTTTGTCTTATCAGACATATATGAATCAAAGGTGGCTAATGGGCCTAGCTTGTGAGAAGTGAAGGCTTGCTTGAAAAGTTGAAGTTGATCTTGGATATAAGATAAGATAAAATAAGATAAGAGATGAGGCCGCCTAGGAACATGGGCTGCCTAGGAGCCGGGGCTGCCTTAGGGCCACTTATGAACCGGGGCCCAGGAACAGGGGCCACATCAGGACTGCTTATGAACCGAGGCCGCCTAGGAGCAAGGGCCGCCTCAGGACCGCTTATGAACTAGGACCACCTAGGAGCGGGGCCGCCTCAGGGCCACTTATGAACTAGGGCTGCCTAGGAACAAGAGCCGCCTCAAGGCCACTAATGAACCAGGGCCGCCTAGGAGCAAGGGTCGCCTAGGTGCGGGGCCGCCTTAGGACTGGAGCGGCATAGGAGCTAGGGGCCATTGGCGCCCTATCGACTCCTGCCATTAGGTGATTTTGGCCATTAACCTCCATATGGCTTTTATCTGCCACATCATTTGCACTTCCGCTCTTGAGTCTTGGCGCTCATGCGCACAATACTTTCCAAGAGAAAGGAGCACAAAATTTTTTGCTTTTGTTGAGCCTTGTGCACCATAAATTAGTGGAGGCGGGCATGCACCCCCGAAGAGGTGAAGTCTCTTCGAAGTCTTCTCATCATTTAAGGAATGATGCTAGAAGCATTGCGGTCCACAAAAGATTGAGAAAAATACCCCTTGATCGACGAAAAAGGTGGAGCGCTATTATTGGGTTATTCTTATATGTGTTCCATCATTAGGCACGGATTGTGCCCTTCATGCATCATCGAGGCATCGTATCTCGAATAGCAAGAGTTTGTGGACAGCTAGACGGTGCCTCCATTCATGAATCTCTATGTGGCACTATAGTAGGCGGGACGTTCAAAAATTATGTATAAAGAGTTGTCCTGTCCATCCCTTCAAGCTTCTCACGCCTCCACTACCTTCTCTGTGCCCTCTTTGCCTTCGAGCCCCGAGCTCTTGCCTTGTCCCTTTGATCTTCAAGCCAGTCCCTTTCACTTTCTTTGTTCTTTTTTTCCATGGATTCTAACTCCCATAGAAAAGGTAAGAGCCCCATGATCGAACCCTTCAGGGAAGAGATCCTCCAGGCACGGCGCCAGGCTCCTGGTAGCATCTCCATCCGCGACCGCCCAGTGACTGTAGCCCACACACCATCTAGGGCCTTTTCCCCACCAGCTAGGATTTCTCCACCATCGAGTCGCCCGACATCTCCTCTGGCCACCCTCTCTGAGTCCATAGGTCCGGAGGGGATAGCCTCCACCATGACCGCCCAAGACATAAAACCTTAGGGCCCAATATGAGATCCTTGATAGCATCTGTACCTCTATCCTCCGTCCAGGTGACAAGATGACCTTTAACCAGTCTGGTAGGATTGCCTTGTACAAAGAGTTTTTCAGGAGTGGGCTTCGTCTTTCTTTCCATCCCTTCTTCCTTAATCTTTTAGATAGATATGACCTTGTCCCGACACAGCTAACTCTGAACTCCATTCAGATTATCTGTGCCTTTATAGCACTCTGTCATTTTCATGGCCTTTCTGCCTGAGTTTCTTTATTCCGGGCCTTGTACAAACTACATAATCCCAACAAAGCCGAGTGGTGAAACTTCGCCTCCAGACCCAAAAGAGCCCTCAAAATCGATCTGCCCTTCAAATTAAGGGATGAAAATCCCAATTTTTCTATGTCTATTTGGACGGACTGAAGATGGACTGGGGCATTCCTGACACCAGCCCTAATAAGAACTAGACTGTAAATGAGGAAGACCGAGAAATTTTTAATTTGCTGCTGTTATCCGATCTTCCTTCAACTGCTATCGGAGGATAACCTTCGCAAGCCGGTGTAGCACTGGCATCGCCAACATCGGTGTCCGGTGAGCACCTCACCCCTTAGCCATCGTTTCTTCTTCTTCTCTCCCCCTCTCTTTTTTTCCTTTTTTTTAACTCTGATTTTTTCTTCTTTGTGCAGCAATGAAGTTTTCTCCTGACTTCTTGATGACAGGCCTCCAAAAGAGAAAAGAGGCTGTTGTCGACACGGTGAGGGCAGCGCCCAAAAAACCTCACCGAAAAAATCAGGGCGGGTCATCTCGACCTCCTACGGTCTCTTTCATGGCTCCCGAGGCCGCCCTAGTGGGAGAGCCGAGAAGGGAGGATCCCCCTGGCGAGGTACTAGCAGCAGGGGTTCCTCTTGTTGAAGTTGAGGCAGGGCTGTCGAGGGAAGAGCCCCCAGTCACCACCGAGCCCAAAGGTGAAGCCGCATCGGAGGCAAAGGTTGGGACGCCTCCGGTGGTGAAAGTTGAAGATGATGTTCCACCGGCTACCTACCGATGCTGGAGGAAGGATGGATGCCCCCTAACAGTGCCTTAAGGGGCCAGCCATCTCGGGTGATGGCGATGAACTGCGGTCGATTGGCGAAGCATGTATTGAGGCGCTCCAGCCTTCCAACTTTCCAGGTTGAGCTCTGCCACCAACCGATTGTCGACTTCTTCGACAGACTCTTTACCATCACCCTTCAGGTAAGTTTGTCGGTTCCATTTCTTTTTCATATTTGGATATAATATGAGAATTTGGTCTGAGCTCTAGCTGATTGGTCTATGCAGATATCCAACGGCCTTTTTGTTCTTCGAAATGCCTGCGCCGGGGCTATCAATAACTATGGGCGTACTCAAGACGAACTGATTTCTGTCAAGACCCAAGCTAACACCTTGGCGAGAGAATTAGCCAAGGTGTGAGCCCAAGAGATGAAGGCAGCCGATGAGCTCCGAGCCGCTCAGGAGGGGAGCCGCTTTTTAAAGGCTCAGACCGAGGAAGCCAAAGTAAGGCCAGAGTCACCGAGGCCAAATTAGTGGATGCCATGATAAGGCTTAGGCCGACTGAGGAGAGGTTGGAAGACGCTCTCCTCAAGTTGGACCATGCTGAAGATAGGGCCGATAAGGCCAAGTCCGAAGCTCGGGTTGTCATGGAGAAGCAAGCTTTTGCGGAGGTGGATGCTCTGGCCTCCTGGGAGAAGAAGACCACTGCTGAGGCCTAGGCTCAGGAAGCGACAGAGAAATTGGTCATCATTGAAGCCCAAGTTAAGGAAAAGATGGCCACCGATGAAGCCCAAACCAAAGAGAAAGTGGCCACCACCGAAGCCCAAGCTTGGGAAGCCGTGGAGCATTATAAAGGCTCCACTACTTTTGCCGCGGAGGTGAGTGAAGTGGCCATAGACGCCTTCTCCCACGACTTCGAGAAGTTTAAAGAGAGGATCTCCCAGATCTTCAAAATAAACAACCTTGAACGCATTCGATCTGAAGACAAAGAGGAGGATCTGGAGAGTGGCAATGCCGAAGATGGGCCGGGACCCATCCAACCTTAGAGTTTATTTCCTCTTTCTTTTTTTAATATTTTGTAATCCAACTAATGTCGATCTTTTGTATGACATTGACATAAGATTAATAAAAAAAATATTTTGTTCAAGTATGACAAACTTAGCTTTTTATAGCGCTTTGGTTTTTTGGTGATCATGTCTTGGCTTTAGCCTTCAAGTTTAACAAGATGCACCTTTGGCTTCTTGAGCATATTTAGAGAGTCAACAACTTGATGTGCAGACTTCATGGGGACACTTGGGCTTGCCTTCGCCTTTTGGGCATTTGCTGAAGTGTTCTTCGGATGCTAATGCCGGTCGCAGGTCCTTCAAGGGCCTTCTGAAATTATCTCGGAGGCTTCACGGTGCCGGCCCGAGAGTCGACTCGGGCCGCCGGGACTATAGGACTTGACCGCTTTGGGGATTTCTCGGTGCCGGCCCAAAAGTCAACTTGGGGCCGCTAGGACCATAGGACTTGAACCACCTCGGGGGTTTCTCGGTGCTGGCTCAGGGGTGTCCTTATGATCGCGGAGCCGCCGATAGCCTTTTGAAACTACCTTGGGGGTTTCTCGGTACTGGCTCGGGAGTCGACACGAGGCCACTGGGCCCATAGGACTTGAACCGCCTCGGGGCTTTCTCGGTGTCGGCTGGCGAGCCAAGAAAATACTGAGATAACGATGCAAATTTAGCGACGCATCTTTGCATCGCTAAATTGCGACCAAATTGCGATGCCTTAGCGACAACAAAAAATAGCGATGCATTTAGCAACACAATTGCGACGCATAGCTCAAAAAATTAAAAAATTATTAAATTTTAATTTAGCGATGCAAATAGTGCGTCACAATTTTAAGAAAAATTAATATTTATAAAATAAAATTATGAAATAAAAATATTGCGACGCATTTCATTGCGTCGTAATGTTTTTAAAAAAATTAATTATATTAAATAGCGACGCATTAGCGACGCAATAAACTAAAAGATTTAAAAAAAAATTAATTTTGCGACGCAAGTATTGCATCGCAATTTTTTTAAAAAAATAAAACATTGCGATGCAACAAGGTGCATCGCAATTATTTTAAGAAAAATTAATTTTTATAAATATAATTATGAAATAAAAATATTACAATGCAACTCAGTGCGTCGCCATTCACTACAAGAAAATATTGAAATAGCGATGCAAATTTAGCGATGCAATTATGCGTCGCTAAATTGTGACCACTTTGCGACCTCTGTGACAACAAAATATTGCGACGCAATTAGCGACGCATTAGCGACTCAATAAATCAGAAAATCAAAAAAAATTAATTTTTTATTTAGCGACAAAATAATGCATTGCAATATTTTTAAATTAATTTTTTATAAAATATAAATATGGGAAAAAAATATTGCGATGCAACTCAGTGTGTCGTAATGTTTTTAAAAGAATTAAATATGTTAAATAGCGATGCATTAGCGATGCAATAAACCAAAAAATTAGAAAAATTATTTTTAATTTAGCGACGCACCAATTGCATCGCAAATAATTTAAATAAAATTAAATTTTATAAATAATAAATATTAGAAAAAAATATTACGATGCAACTCAGTGCGTCGCAATGTTTTTAAAAAATTAAATATATTAAATAGCGACGCATTAGCGACGCAATAAACCAGAAAATTAAAAAAATTATTTTTAATTTAGCGACGCAACAATTGCGTCTCAAATAATTTAAATGAAATTAAATTTTAAACTATAAATATTAGAAAAAAATTGCAACGCAACTCAGTGTGTCGCAATGTTTTAAAAAAATTAAATATATTAAATAGCGACGCATTAGCGACGCAATAAATCAAAAAATTAAAAAAATTATTTTTAATTTAGCGACGCACCAATTACGTCGTAAATAATTTAAATGAAATTAAATTTTATAAACTATAAATATTAGAAAAAAATATTGCGACACAACTCAGTGCGTCGCAATGTATTTAAAAAAATTAAATATATTAAATAGCGATGCATTAGCGACGCAATAAATCAAAAAATTAAAAAAATTATTTTTAATTTAGCACGCACCAATTGCGTCACAAATAATTTAAATAAAATTAATTTTTATAAAGTATAAATATGAGAAAAAAATATTGCGACGCAACTCAGTGCGTCGCAATGTTTTTTAAAAATCAATAATGTTAAATAGCGACGCATTAGCGATGCAATAAACCAAAAAATTAAGAAAATTATATTTTAATTTAGCGACACACTTGTTGCATCGTAATTATTATAAATAAAATTAATTTTTTTATAATATAATTATCATATTAAAAAAATACGACGCAACCCTTTGCGTTGCAATGTTTTTAAAAAAATTAATTATGTTAAATAGCGATCGGTCCAAAATCGATCGTGGCTGATCGGGATCAGGGCTTGGATCGATCGCAACCATCGGATCATTGCCGATCGGATCGATCGCCACGGTCCGAGATCGATCGTGGCCGATCGGGATCATGGCTTCGATCGATCGCAACAATCGGATCGTCGCCAATCTTGGACGGATTGCAACGGTCCGAGATCGATCGTGGCCGATCGGGATCATGGCCAGGATCGATCGCAACCATCGATTGTCGCCTATCGGATCGATCGCAATGGTCGAGATCGTTCATCGCCGATCGGGATCGATCAGGGCTTGGATCGATGGTAACCGTCGGATCGACGCTGATTGATCCGATCGCCACTGTCCTCGATCGGTCGTGGCCAATCGGGATCAGGGCTTGGATCGATCGCAATCGTCGGATCGTCGCCGATTGGATCGATCGTCGTGGTCCAAGATCGGTCATGGCGGATCAGGATCAGGGTTGGGATCGATGGCAACCGTCGATCGACGTCGATCGGTCCGATCGCCATGGTCCGAGATCGATCATGGACGATTCGGATCAGGGCTTGGATCGATCGCAATCGTCGGATCATCGCCGATCGGATCAATCGCCACGGTCCGGGATCGGTTGTGGCCGATCGGGATCAGGGCTTAGATCGATCGCAACCGTCGGAATGTCAGCGATCTCGGACCGATCGCATCAGTATGGGATCGGTCATGGCCGATCGAGATCAGAGCCTGGATCGATCGCAACCGTCAGATCGTCAGCGATCTCGGACGATCGCAACGGTCCGGGATCGGTCGTGGCCAATCGGGATCAGGGCTTGGATAGATCGCAATCGTCAGATCATCGCCGATCGGATCGATCGCCGTGGTCCAAGATCGATCATGGCGGATCAGGATCAGGGTTGGGATCGATGGCAACCGTCGGATCGACGCCGATCGGTCCGATCGATCTTGGTCCGAGATCGGTCCGATCGATCTCGGTCCGAGATCAATCATGGACGATCGGGATCAGGGCTTGGATCGATCGTAATCGTTGGATCATCGCCAATCGGACCGATCGCCACGGTCCGGGATCGGTCGTGGCCGATCGGGATCAGGGCTTGGATCGATGGCAACCGTCAGATCGTCAGTGATCTCGGACCGATCGCAACGGTCCGGGATCAGTCGTGTCCGATCGAAATCAGGGCTCGGACCGATCGCATCGGTCTGGGATCGGTCATGGCCGATCGGGATCAGGGCTGGGATCGATGGCAACCGTCGGATCGTCAGCGATTGATGGCATAAGTTGTGTCGTAATGTTTTTTCTATAAATATATGTAATAAAAAAGTATTAAAAAAATATTGCGACGCAATTGTGCGTCGCAATTATTATCATAAATTATATATATTATCATTTATAAATATTAAAAAATTATTGCGATGCCCTAGCGACGCATTTTTGAAGAAAAAAATAAACAAATCTTGCGACGCACTGTATGCATCACAATTATTGTTATAAATTATTATTTTAATTATTTAAAAATATTAAAAAAATATTGCGACGCCTTAGTGATGCAATTTCTAGAAAATAAAAATAATTTTCTTGCCGGATATTGGCGCCAAGTTAGCGACGCATTAGCGACGTAATTAATTGAGTCGCAATTTTTTTCATAAAAATATAATAAAACCAAATTAACGATGGATTAGCGACGCATTGTTGCATCGCTAATACATAATAAATTTTAAAAAAATTTGCGACCGATTAGCACGCAATAAATTGCGTCGCTAATTTCTCATATATACATTCGGCCGGCCTTCTCTTCTTCTTCCCCGTCTTTGACCTAGCCGCCGCCCTCCCTAGAAAAAATCCGGCTTCCACCGTCCGCTGCTCCGGCTCCCCCCCTCTGGTGCTCCGACTCCCCGGCGATCTCCTCCAACTCCGGCGTATCATCTCGACCGAGGTAAGCCCCCCCATCCTCTTAAAATTTTTTTTTTGTAATAATTTTCCAACGGCCACGGCCAAGACCGTGGCCGCCTTCGCCGGCCACGGCAGCTGCCATGGCCGGCAGTGGCCTGGCCATGGTGGCCAGGCCACAGTCAAAAAAAAAAAAATTTGGTTACAGCCTGGCAACGGTGGCCAGGCCACAGTCAAAAAAAAAAAAAAATTTGGGAAACCCCCCCCCCATTTTGTCTTCTCCGGCCACGGCCGTGGCCGCGGCCGGAGAAGCCGGCCACGGCCGCTGCCGTGGCCGGCAGTGGCCTGGCCACGGTGGCCAAGCCACAGTAAAAAAAAAAAATTTTGGGTAATAGGGGGGGGGGGAAACCCCCCCCCCCCCCATTTTGTCTTCTCCTGCCACGGCCGCTGCCGTGGCCGTCTTCTCCGGCCACGGCCGCTGCCATGGCCGGCAGTGGCCAGGCTACAGTAAAAAAAAAAAAAGAATTTGGTACCCCCCATTTTGTCTTCTCCGGCCACGGCCGTGGCCATGGCTGGAGAAGCCGGCCACGTAGAAGCCGGCCACGGCCGCTGCCATGGCCGGCAGTGGCCTGGCCACGATGGCCAGGCCATAGTCAAAAAAAAAAAAAAGGGTAACGGGGGGGGTTTCCCCCCCCTATTTTGTCTTCGGAGAAGCAGGCCACGACCGCTGCCATGGCCGTCTTCTTCGGCCACGGCCGCTGTCGTGGCCGGCAGTGGCCTGGCCACGGTGGCCAGGCCACCAGTCAAAAAAAAAAAAGAATTTGGCCGGCCACGGCCGCTGCCATGGCCGGCAGTGGCCAGGCCACAGTCAAAAAAAAAAAATTGCAAACGGGGGCCCCCATTTTGTCTTCTCCGGCCACGGCCAGGCCACAGTCAAAAAAAAAAAAATTTTGGTAAGAGGGGGTTTTTCCCCTTCAATTAAAAAAAAAATTTTGGTAACAGCTATGGGGCTTTTCCCCCACCCCCGGCCCCTTCAATTAAAAAAAAAATAACACTCATAAAAAAATTAACAAAAAAAATTAGATTATATCATATTTTATTATTTTTAAAAATAATTCGAATAATTTGATGATAAATATAAAAAAATATGACCACTAATCTAATTTTTTATTAGATTAGTTATAAATTAATTAATTTATGTCATTAGTCGGAGCTCTTTGGATAGACTGATTGTTATGTCTTGATTATGTAATAATATTTGTAATGCTAGATAGAAAGTCTTGTTGTATTATTATTTAATTTACAAAATATTTATGCAATAATTAATTTAAGCAGAATGTTTATGCAATAATATTTGTGCATTTGTAGTTATTTACAATTGTTATGTCTTGATTATGCAGTAATATTCGTAATGCTAGATAGAAAGTCTTGTTGTATTATTATTTAATTTGCAAAATGTTTATACAATAATTAATTTAAGTAGAATGTTTATGCAATAATATTTGTGCATTTGTAGTTATTTACAATTGTTATGTCTTGATTATTTACATTCTGCCGCAAACTGAATGATGCATTAAATTATGTAATGCTAGATAGAAAGTCTTGTTGTATTATTATTTAATTTGCAGCAATAAATTAGTAGTTTCAATGATTTATATTTTAGTCTTTACAAACATTTGTATTCGACACAATAATCTTAAGAAGTCAGTGACTATATATATAGAACACTATTCCTATATATGTATAATTGACAAGAAGTTAAGAATAACAAGCATAAGTTCGATTGTCTTCGGACTTCCATACTATTAATCACAGCACTATAACATTTAGACCCGTTTGAGAATTTGTAAGCCTTAGTCTTGCAAATTCTCAAATTATCCTGGTGGACAGTTTGAGAATATTTTTTGTGATATGTTAGTCTGCTATTAATATCGTTGGGTGAGATTGCGGTTTGTATTTGCTCATACGTTCTCCTAGTGTGGCTTATATGCCACACATTTAGGAGAACATATGGGGAAATGCTGCCGAAATTTCAATGTAACCGATCGATGATAATTAATAGCATAATAATATATCACAAAACATATTCTTGAATGGGATAGGGCCTTACCTTATAGACATGGAGTGAAGGTAGAATTAATTTAAGACACTTGAATGCTTGTAAAGTCTCATGATTAAACGGACCGCCTTGCGGCCCGACCCGAACTTAAGCCCTACCATTAGCCATGAACCTGTGCCTCGGTCCTTGCTAGCATGCCAAGGATCGTAGCCGTGGCTCGCCCTTGCATGGTAGGGACCTTAGTTGCCTAAAAGAAAATTGGTTTAGTTATAAATGATTTAAATGGTTGTTATTAACCTTAGTTGTGTAAAAGAAATAATTTAGTTATATATTTAGTAATACTAATATAGTTTTATTTTGTGGTTTACTTTAATGGTTTACCAGACTTTGTATAAGTCGGTCAAAAATGAGCGGGGCTCGCTCGTGGATGTATGCAAGGATAAAAGATGGCTTGCTTAATCCAGATTTTCTGAATGGATTGGAAGAATTTATCGCATTTGCATGTAGCCAACCTGACTGGATGGATGGCCTAGGATTAGGTGCCCATGCAACTTCCACAGGTGTCAAATAAAGCCTACAAAGATGTTGAAACTGTTAAAGTGCATTTGTGTAAGAAGGGGTTTGTTCCTGATTACTATGTTTGGTATTGTCATGGTGAACCAGAGGATATTCCAGCAGCTGTTATAGGCCAACAAGAGTCAATTCCCGTAGATGAACCATTTGTGAATTTAAATACATATGAACAAATGGTGATGAATGCATCAGGTACTGAATTCAATCAGAATACATTTATGGAAGAACCAAATCCAGATGCACAACAATTTTACGATATGTTGCGTGCTGCAAATCAAGAATTATATCCTGGTTGTGAGGGTCATTCCCAGTTTTCTATAGCTACTCGAATGTTGAATATTAAGGCAGAACATCGATTATCAGAAAAGGCATTCAATTCTGTAGCTGGGTTAATCAAAGAAATTTTGCCAAATGACAATGTTGCAGCAGATAGTTTTTACGCAACAAAGAAGTTGTTGCATGGGCTTGGGCTCCTAGTAAATAAGATCGATTGTTGCTTGAACAATTATATGATATTTTGGGGTGAAGACTCAGAGCTGAGATGGTGTAAGATTTGTGGGCAATCGAGGTACAAAAACAGCGAAGTAGGAGCCAGTACAAGTAGGAGGAAAAGTGTGCCTACAAGAGGATGCATTACTTTCCTCTTACCCCACGCCTGCAGAGATTATACAGATCTGAGGCAACAGCTGCTGATATGAGATGGCATGCCGAACATAAATCTAAAGAGGATGAAATGCGGCATCCATCAGATTCAAAGGCTTGGAAGCATTTCAATGAAAATCATCCTGATTTCGCTGAAGATATAAGTGTTGGAAGATTATAGAAAAATTATATGATCCAATCCTTTTGATTTTGATGATTACTAAAAACCATTGAGTTTATTAAAAGGATGTAATGAGTTTATGTAAATGAGCAACAAACTTATTTTGAACAATCAATGAGAATGCTCAAGTTTAACTTTAATCAATTTTGAAAATGACTTTAAGCTTAATATTCAAACTTTCAAAAAGAATGTTATAATTCATGTTTTATTCAATAAGTTTTTGGATTAGTTCTTGAATTAATTCTAAATGTTAATTTTATTGATTTCATGTCAAAACAATGAATTAAAATGAATCTGGAACATTTTAATGTCAATCAGAAAAGTTTCTGATTTTTGATACGTTCCGGAGCCGACTCCTGAGTTTCAGAGTCGACTCCGCTCAGTGTACAGAAATGTGCATCTGTGTCGAGTCGACCCACGAAATTATCGAGTCGACCCCTGATTCTGTCGAGCCGACTCCTGGACTGTGCGAGTCGACTCCGCTCAGACACCAGAAGAGTATTTTTTTGAGCACTTCGCGAGTCGACCCCAAGTCTTTCTCGAGTCGACTCCCGACTATCAGGAGTCGACACTTCACTTTTAGCGAGTCGACCCCTAACCTTTTTAAACATTTCTATTTTTGGTAAGACGAGCTCGAGCCGACTCGGGAAAAGCATGAGTCGACTCCAGCAAATCTAGGCAAAATTTTTACGGATGCCAACTCAGCTCCAACGGTAAGATTTTTGAATAACGGCCATTTTTCCTTGTCTCTAACGGATATATTTTTGCAGAATCTATAAATAGAGGAGCTCTTTTCAACTCAGAAGAATCGATTTTTGAAAATCAAAGAGAGAATAGAATATCTTTTGAAAAGAGGGAAAAACAGAGCATATTGGAAAAATCTTCTAGCTAAAAGGAGAGTGATTCAAAAGGAGTGAAATCCAAGAGGAAGTTTTGTCTGCTCCAGATCTTCAATCTACAAAAGTCAAAAGAAAATTCAAGAGCGTTTCAAAGATCAAATCGAAGGATTTTCAAAAGAAGAAAAAGCTTCATCTCAACTCCAAAGTCCTCAACGGTCAAGAATCTTGCTGAGGCGTGATTCAACATTTCAAGAGGAGTTAAAGAGAAGAAGGAAGAAAGCCAAAGCACTACCATCTGCAATACAATCAGGCTTTTCTAACTCTTTATTTTGTACTTCATTTGTATATTTGCTCAAGGGGAGCATTTCATTATCCAAACACTTTTATTCTAATTGTTTGCTGATTCAATCAGTGGATTGAATCAGTGGAGGTTGATATACCTCATTGCAAGCCGGAGTGCTTGTGTTGGGTTAGTTGTGAGCCCGAGAAAAACAACGTGTAGGGTTTTGTGCTGGTAAGCCCGAGTTAAAACCAGCTGGGTTCGTTGTTCACCCATGGAAAACAACAAGTTTGAGTTGTAAGCTTGGAAAACAACTCGGCTGTAATCTAGAGAGATTATAGTGTGGACCCAAGTGAATCTTGGGAGTGGACGTAGGTGTTGGTTGCACCGAACCACTATAAAATTATCTTGTGTTTGCGTGCTATATTTTCTCTCTCTCTATCTCTCTTTATTAATTGCTTGTGCATTGCTTATTAGTTAATTTCACTCACTTGCACATCTTGAGCAAATCAGTTTAAATCTTCTAAAATGTCTTAAATTTTTAAGAACCCAATTCACCCCCCCCCTCTTGGGTTGCCATCTGGGCCAACAATAAGGAATGTGAGATTAGGTCTTTGTACCGATGGCTTCCAACCATTTGGTCAAGCGGGGCAACAGTATTCATGTTGGCCTGTGATACTGACTGTATATAACCTTCCTCCATGGAAGTGCATGAAAGATACTGCAATGTTTTTAACCGTTTTGGTTCCAGGACCATCAAATCCAGGAAAAGATTGATGTCTTTCTGCAACCGTTGGTGGCCGAATTGAAAATGTTATGGGAAACAGGAGTCATAGCCTACGACATTTCTATGAAACAGAATTTCATCATGAGAGCTGCTTGTTATGGACAATAAGTGATTTCCCGGCATATGCAATGTTGTCTGGTTGGAGCACTACTGGACGTCTGGCATGCCCTCATTGCATGTATGATTCGGATGCATTTACATTGCAGAAGAGTGGTAAGCAGTCATGGTTTGATAACCATAGGAAGTTCTTTCCCCCAAATCATCCTTACAGGCCTAACTTGATCGCCTTCCGGAAGAACAAAGCAGTCACAAAATTCGCCGAACCGGTAAGGTCCGGCACGGATATATTTGATACTATAGAGCATTTGGGGTTGATGTATGCATGGGAACCGGATGCAGATAGAATAAATGGCCGTATATGTAAAGAACATAACTGGAAGAAGTGAAGTATATTTTGGGATTTGCCTTATTGGAGCACAAATCTCATCCGGCACAACTTAGATGTTATGCATATCGAGAAAAATTTCTTTGATAACATATTTAACACGGTGCTAAACATCCCGGGAAAAACAAAAGATACTGCAAAGTCAAGAGAAGAACTTAATCAGTACTGCAGAAGAGGTGATTTGAGAAGGAGTGCCGATGGGACCTATCCTAAAGCCTGTTACACTCTTGACAAAATTCACGAGAAGTTTTATGTAACTGGCTTAGAGGGTTAAAATTTCCAGATGGTTATGCCTCAAATATCGGTAGGTGTGTGGACATGCATAAGCTCAAGTTGTTCAGCATGAAGAGTCACGACTGCCATGTTTTCATGCAACGGTTATTACCTGTAGCTTTTCGTGAGTTGCTTCCGCAACATGTCTGGAAGGCAATTACGGAGCTCAGCTTGTTCTTCAAGGAGTTATCTGCCGCAGTCATTACTTCTGCATCCATGGCAAGGCTTGAGGAGGAAATTCCAATTATTTTATGCAAGTTTGAGCGAATATTTCCTCCCAGTTTTTTTGACTCAATGGAGCATTTACCGGTTCACTTGCCATACGAAGCGAGCATAGCTGGTCCCGTGCAGTATCGCTGGATGTATCCTTTCGAGAGGTAAATATATACATCGTTAAGATATGTTGACATTTCAAATATTATTTCATTGCAAAAAAATTGGTTAATTTTTTGTTTCAACTTTACATATAGGTATCTTAATTAAGAAGTTAAAAAATAATGTGCGTAATAAGGCAAGGGTTGAAGGTTCTATATGCAATGCACACTTGGTCGAAGAAGTTTCAGCTTTTGCCTCGCATTACTTTGAGGGTCACGTCCACACGAGGAGCCGAAATCTTGGTCATAACGACAACGTATGTGTGGACGAAGGAGAACCTAATGACAGTAGAATATCAATTTTTAAAGGTATCGGCCGTTCATTTGGGGGGCAGAAGTCAAGAAATCTTAGTGATATGGAGTATAATGCAGCACATTATTACATCCTAATGAACTGTAGAGAAGTCGATCCATATATTGAGTAAGTGTATACTTCAATGCTTAATTGGAAATTTTAATTTAAATTACAATATACCATAATATTTAATTACTAACATCAGTTTTCATCCTTTTCATCCCATAAGGATGTTTTGTGATAGACAACGACAGATGAATCCCGACATTAGTCAAGTTGCAATTGGGCAGAAATTAGAAACGGAGTTTGCTTACTGGTTTTATGAATTTGTGAGTAGTATCATTCAATCAATTTCAATAATGGCTTTCATTTTTTGAATTGGATGTGAATAGCTTATTAATTTATAGGTAAACGGTCCATGGTCCACAACCGACAATATTTTCATTAAATGTCTATCACAATGGCCATTGAAGACCGTAACAACCTCTACTGGCTATTTTGTAAATGGGTACAAATTTCAGATTGAATGATTAGCAGCTTCAAGAGGCACGCAGAACTGGGGTGTGTGTGTTAAAGGAGAAAGTGTTGGAGCAAATATGCAGGATTATTATGGAAAGTTAGTAGAGGTGGTTGAAGTTGAATATCCCGGTTGGCCTATGAAACGAATCGTATTGTTTCATTGTGATTGGTTCGATCCGATAGTTCCTGTGGGCAAAAGGGTTCATAACGACTACAATTTGGTTGAAGTGAACCATCGACGAAGATTGCAGAAATATGACCCATTCATCCTTGTATCCCAAGCTCAGCAAGTCTTTTACTGCGGATATCCAAGTTTGCGCAACGACAAGCGAGATTGGTGGGCCGTTTCTAAAATCGTCCCATGTTCAACAATCGTATTAGAGGAGAGTTCATCAAGTCAATCAGCCGAGTGCCCTGCATTTCAAGAGGATGAGATGGAAATGCATGCAATTGAGGACGACACAAGGGCTCCTGAAACATCACTTAGAGATCCAAATGGTGATGTCCAAGAAATTGCGGATGCAAATGTTTGGTTTCCTTCCGATGATAATGAAACTGAATCGCAGTCCGATACGACATCGGATGTTGAACCAACATTTCACGAAACAAATGACACCGATTAAACATAGAGGTTTTTTAAAATTTAACTTTTTTTATAAGTGTTAAATTTTTACATAGACAATCATTAATCGTAATTTAATTGTATGAATCTTTAGTATTTTCAGTATGACGGGCAGAGGTAGATCTATCGACGACAGACGGAGTGAGCAAGGATGTAGCCTGCTGCATCAGATCATATAAGCGTTAGAGATGGAGAGTTCGGATCTCTAGCAGTCGCACAGCCTTCGATCTCTCCAGCAGTATTACCATCCAGCCGATCGGCACATACCTCCGAGTGTTCTTCCACCATTGGCCGCACCGTACTTGACTTGATGCTTAGGGGTTGTTAGTATATACTAATTAAAAATATATGTTTATGTTTTTAAGTCAATTACTTATAAACATACATTTTTTTAACAGATTTATTGAGCAACATCATGTATCCAGCCACATCAGCGCCGTATTTCAGAGGCGTGCAGATCCCAGTGGCTACGATTGGCGCCACGTATCTCCAGCCACGAGGGAGTTTTATTTTTCTGAGTTTCAGGTAAACTTATTAAATACAATTTATCACTGATATAAATTTCTTAATCTTAATAAATTCAGAAACTAACTGTTTATTTTAATGCAGAAAAAGTATACGTTGGATCCTGTCAGCCATGATGCCATTAGGGCAGCATGGGAGGCTCTGACGGGACGCCGATACTCCGACATGCTTCATCGTTGGAGGTCATCGGGTCAGCATCCTACGCACGTGCCAGAGGGTATTTGGCACGAGTGGCAGCAGGCCTGGTAGTCCGATGGCTAGCGCAGGAGGTCCGCATCAGCCAGCACGAACCGCCGATCTGAGAAGGGCGGTCCTGGCATGGGTCTCTCCCGCCATACTTCGGGCTCCATTTCGATTCAGGAGCACAGACGGCATATGGTAAGAAAACATAAATATTTTAATTACTATTTTAGTTATTTACAAATATTTGTATTAATATCATTTTTTTAATGTTATAGTCTGAGCAGGAGGGCGGAGATCCTGGTGAGTTTCGTCTATTCAGGGCGACACACACCAGGAGGGACGGTTCCTGGGTCGACACGCGATCACGGGAGGTTGCGGTAAGAAATTAGATTTATGTAGTATCTGTTTAATTTCTAAAATTTTATTTCAAGAAATTATTAACTCATTTATTGTTGGTTTCTTAATTTAAAGACACGAGTCGAGGAGCTTCGCTCCCAGGCATCGCAGGTCAACTCTACTGATGGGGAGACGCCCGTCGAACTCTTAGCAGAGGAGAGTCGGCATGTGTTTTTGGAGGCTGTTGGTGCCCAGCCGCGAGACCGCAGGGTCTATGGTCTGGGCACTAGAGCTTCTACATATTTTCCCATCAGGCCTCCAGCTCGCGAGTTCTGGTGATCTTCCTCCCGAGCGTTTAGACGACCTTCGGAGATCTATTGCAGAGGAGGTTCGCGGGAGGTCGAGCAGGATTTCGAGGATCGTATGCGAGGCCGGGATCAGGAGATTGCAGACATGCGAGATGAGAGCAATATTTGCGGGATATGGTTAGCTGCTTGTCGCAGAGTCTCCATGTCAGCTCCCCCTTCTCTCTGGGGCCACCGACAGCACACCTGCACACTTATGGTAATCGGATAGAGTTTTACTAGTCTTTATGTAGCGCTCCATAAAGAGCTAGAGAACCCCAACTAATTATCATAAGTGGCAGACACACAAAAACACATCCTGTTAAAAACTTTTCATTTTCATCTCAATTATATACACAAATCCCTCATTCAACACTAAGCATTAACCTGCTCAGAAAATATTTTTCATGACATTCCTCAGGCAGTTTACAAGATCACATTCACAATCGACATCAAAATCCTAAGTGCACACATCATGCTCATAATTTTCTCCAAAATATAAGTCTCGTATTCACATCCAAAAAGGTCTAAAACATCATTACATCTCACTGTACACATACACATATACAAAATACAAATATCAAACCACACTCTCTCAATATACAAGGCTAGCATTTATACACTCTTGCATCCAAGCAAGCTTCACCAGCTAAGGGTTCTGTCCTATTTATCTTGTGATCCTGGCAGAAATACTCACTGATCTGAAAGAACATTTAAATCATAGAGGGATGAGACCTAAGTCCTAGTGACTGGATAACCATATAACTATGGAGAAATAGAGAACCATAACCTCTTATTTTCAATCGTATGCTGATACTATTTAGCTTGTACAACTCAAAGTACATTTTTAACATGATATCAGATAAAATAAAATGTAGCTTATTCTTCAAATAACATATCAGTACTGAAATACTCTATAATAACTTTTCACTGAAAGATAACTCATTAAGATAAAAATCCATGCATTACAATATGAAAATACCCAGACTCCCATCGGGATCTGCTTGCCCACTGGCATCTCAAGTAAGCTCTCCCTCTCGGGATAACTATTTGGCCCATTGGCCCTTTTTATATCACAACATATGCTTTAGATCTCATGATGCTGGGCTGTGTGTGTGATGCCTCTGAGGTACTACCCTACAGTTGCCCTTCTATAGGTGTACTCTCATCGGGTGCATGACTAGCAACAGGATCCCCGCACAAATAGCACCCCTTACCTGTGCGGTTCACCTGGCAAAGTGCTTTGTTCCTTAACCCGGGAACCTCGGGTTTTCTCTCTGCCCCCACGGGCTATATATAGTAATCAGCTCCACTGAGCTATGATTCATGCCCCCACGGGCTGCTCACAACCAGCCCCACTGGTCTGGTTCAGCGTGCACTCACCCCGATTCTGGGGTTCATCGTACGATTTGTTCGCAAGGAGGTGCCGGCTCGATAGTAGTGTGCAATGCTCATGCTACAGTACAGTCTAAAGGGTGATCTCCCCCTAGCTGTCTGATGCTCAGAATGATACATACATCATTTGTAAAGCTTTATCATGCAAATATGCCATGTATACATTAAAAATCCCCTCATCGAAACTCATGCTTATGTGTTTATGCTCAAAACTCATGCTTATTTCTTTATGCTTAAAACTCATGCTCAAAACTCATTTATCAGAATATCATATACTAGGTTCTCATTTTTTTCATATTTAAAACATACATAATACTCTGCTAAACATAACATACCATAACTAGGTATTAATCTCATTATACTAGCTCAAATTAACTTCTCATTGCTAGATGAGAAACCCACTCACCTTAGTAGGTTACTCCTCGATTGGTACTCAACTCTGGTATTCCGGCTCCCTGGAATAACCCTCTTGACCTACGTCAACATACAGATACGATAGCTATTAGGATTACCTGCACACGAGGTTTTCCCACGAACCATGCATGCATACATGATCTATCCTCTAATATCTCATTATTTTCTTCCATCCTTTCTCTACTCAAGATTACTTCTACTATTACCTCAAAATATAATAATCTAAGAAAATCTAAAGTCATACAAGATCTAGGAAGCTATAGCTTACCTGAAGTCGAGCACAAACCCCAAGCTTCCCTTTCCCTTTCTCTTTCTTCCTCCTTTTTCTTCTTCTACTTCTTCCTCTTCCTCTCTTTTCTCCTCTTCTTTCTCTCTTCTTTCTTTCTTTTCTCTGGCTGAACCCACGTTTCCTTTTTCTCTAATGACTTGGGGACCAAGTCATTGGAAACTTAAGGGTTAAGGCATGCCAAATTCCCCTTTTGCCCTCAAACACTCTTAACGCACGCTTTTTGAAAACACGTGGCTCACTTATAACCATGATATTTTGCCCTTAGATTTTCTTTTCCAAGTTGCCCTTAACACAATTAGCAATTGACATCAGAGCCTTTTCCCATTTGCCCCTGACATAGCATTTTTTTAATCGATTTATAGCCTAGATTATCATTTTTTACTTAAATCAATACTTTTATGTAATATTTCTAAGAAAAGACTACCAGCTTGAAGAACTCGATTTTAGAAATCCAACGGTTCAAACGGCATCCAAATCGGACTTGAAATGGATTAAATATGAAATTCTCAAGATTTAACTCAGAAAAACCTGCCGTCTTGGAGTCGGCTCCAACAGATTTGGAGTCGGCTCCAGCAGAAATAGGTGTCGGCTCCAAAAAAGTAGGGGTCGACTCCAGAAAAGTAGGGGTCGACTCCAGCTCTACAGGTGTTGACTCCAAAGCGTGCCGAAAGTTTAAAACCGTACCAGAGTCGACTCCACTCCAATTAGTGTCGACTCCAACCACTAAAAACATCATTTTAGGATAAAACTCAAACTAAACTTGATTTTTCTTGTGATTTAAACCCATTAAAACTTAAGTCTCTCAATTTCTTAAATCAAACTCATTAACATTCAGAAATATACTTATTTACTCCAAAATTTCTTCTCTTTACATTTATCAAAAGGCCAACACACCCATATTTCACGGAAACTTTCTGACTTTATTTCAAATGAAAATGCCATAAATTATAAGGTTTTCAGGATGTTACAATTCTCCCCCTCTTAAGAAATTTCGTCCCCAAAATTTAGCTAGATATATTTTCAAATAGATGGGGGTACTTCAATCTCATCTCATCCTCTCGCTCCCATGTAGCCTCCTCTTTTTGATGATTTAATCATTGCACCTTAACTAATGGAATTCTTTTACTGCGGAGCTGCTTAATCTCCCTACTCAAGATCTTCACTGGTTCTGTTGCAAATGATAAATCCCCCTGTAACTCTATAGTCTCAGACTGAATCACATGAGAGGAATCCGGCACATACCTCCTAAGCATTGATACATGAAATACATTATGAATCTGAGATAACTCTGGAGGTAAAGTCAATCTATAAACTAGTGTCCCAACTCTTTCCAGAATTTCATAGGGTCCAATATACCTGGGACTCAACTTGCCTTTCTTTCCAAATCTCATAATACCTCGCCAAGGAGATACCTTCAAAAAGACTCTATCTCCAACTTCAAACTTTACCTCTCTATGCTTTTTATCTGCATAGCTCTTCTGTCTATCCTGGGCTGCCTTTAATTTAGCTCTTATAATTTTAACTTGATCTGCTGTAAGCTGCACTAACTCAGGGCCTAACAACCTTCTCTCTCCCTCCTCATCCCAACACACTGGAGTTCTACATTTTCTCCCATACAAGTAGTGCCTCCAAACCTTCAATGCAAATATAACAGCAGCTAACTCCAAATCATGGGTGGGGTAATTCTTTTCATGGGATCTCAACTGTCTAGATATATAAGCCACTACTTTCCCATTCTGCATTAAAACACACCCCAAACCCTTCAATGAGGCATCACTATAGATCACATAATCACTGGCACTATCAGGTAGTATTAGGATTGGGGCTGAGGTTAATCTCTTTTCAATTCATCCATACTCTTCTGGCATTCATTAGACCAATCAAACTTGATATTCTTTCTAAGCAGCTTAGTCATAGGAGAAGCCAAAATCGAAAAATTTTCTATAAATCTTCTATAATATCCTGCTAGCCCCAAGAAACTCCTCACCTCAGTCTGATTGGTAGGTGATACCCAATTACTATAGCTTCAATCTTTTGAGGATCTACCATAATACCTTCGGCTGAAACTACATGTCCCAAGAACTTACCTCATCCAGCCAAAATTCACTTTTACTAAACTTTGCATATAATTGCTTTTCTCTTAATATCTGCAAAACTATCCTCAGATGCTGTTCATGCGCTTCACTACTTCTAGAATAAATCAAGATGTCATCAATGAATACTATCACAAATTTATCTAGATACTCTTGAAATACTTGATTCATCAGACCCATAAAAGCAGCTGGAGCATTTGTCAAGCCAAATGGCATCACCAAGAACTCATAATGACCATATCTGGTGCTGAAAGCAGTTTTAGATATATCATCATTCCTTATTCTCAATTGATGATACCCAGATCTCAGATCAATCTTTGAAAACACTGCTGCCCCTGCAGCTGATCAAACAAATCATCGATCCTTGGCAATGGATAATTGTTTCTAATGGTCACCTTGTTCAACTGTCTATAGTCTATACACAACCTCAAGGTACCATCCTTTTTCTTCACAAACAACACTGGTGCACCCCATGGTGATATACTGGGTCTAATAAACCCTTTATCCAATAATTCTTGTAACTGACTTTTCAATTCTTTCAATTCAACTGGAGCCATTCTATAAGGTGCCCTGGCTATTGGTCTGGTATCTAGGGCTAGATCTATACTGAAATCAAATCCTCTGTCAAGAGGTAACCCTGGCAGCTCCTCAGGAAATACATCTGAAAAATCCCTTACCATAGGGATATTCGTCAGCTCTAAACCATTGCCCTCTAGGCTTACTGCACAAGCTAAATAGGCTTCACATCTCTTTGCTAGCATTTTATTGGCTGACAGAGCTGAAATCACTCCTGAGGGTAACCCCCTCCTATCACCAACAAAACAGACCTCTCTATCATCAGAAATTTGTAACATCACCTCCTTCCTTAAGCAATCTACTCTGGCTCTATGCACAGATAGCCAATCCATCCCCAAAATGGCATCAAACTCTTTCAACCTCAAAGGAATCAAATCTATTGCTAATTTCTGACTCTCCACAGAAATATCACAACCTCTATACACTTGGTCTGCTATAAAAGGCCTCCCTACGGGCATAGATACTACCAACTGACTACCCAACTGGCCCACATCTCTAACTAGATGCTTAGCAAACTCACATGAGATAAATGAATGCGTAGATCCAGAATCAATTAAAATATAAGCATCATGATTATCGATGGGTAGCATACCTGTCACCACATCAGGATCAATCTGAGCCTCCTGCCTGGTCATGGCAAACACTCTGGCCTCGGCCCTCAAAATACTGGATGACCCTCCTGGCTGATTAACATTAGGCCCCACCTGACTGGCTGAAGCCACAACACTACCATCACCCCTCCTACTAGGCTGTCCCCTTGGCATTACTGGCCCCTGAGGAAGCCCACCAGCCTGCTGCCCTCTCCTAGGGCAATCTCTCTTCAGGTGACCTAGATCACCACAAATATAACATCCCTTATTGCCCCTCTTACATTCTCCCAAATGAAGTTTTCCACATACATTACATGGAGGTATATTTCTCCCTCCACCAGAAGGATGACCCTGCTCCCCTACATCACCAGACACCCTGCTGGTGGCAACCTGAGGCACACCCCCATAAGGCTTTCTTTGAACTGGGCTAGATGCTGACACAGATACTGATCTTCTGCCCACATCACCAGGGGCTCTAAACCCAGAATAAAACTGTCCAGTCCTCTGGGGTTTCTTAAATGGCTGAGTCCCTCCCGGAGCAGAAGAATAACTAGGAGCACTTCTTTTCATTCTATCCTGCCTCCTACTCATATATTCTTTTTCAATCTCCTCGGCTTTGAGTGCTCCCTGCACCAACTCAGAGTAACTATTGTAGGTCTGCATACAGGTCTTGGCTTTAATAGGGAGATTCAATCCATCCTGGAATAGTCGACATCTCTCCCTCTCATCAGCCACCAAGGCCCTAGCAAACTGAGATAACTCCAAAAAGTGGCTTCATAATCTGCCACGGACATCCTCCCCTGAGTCAGACAAAGGAAATCCCTCCTCTTCTGATCCCTATAAATCTCAGAATAATATTGCTGATGAAATTCTCTTCTAAAATTTTCCCATGTCAACTCCACTCCCTGGGGCTGCCTGCCCTGAATAGATCTCCACCAACTCTGGGCTCTACCCTCCAGTAAAAAGGTGGCAATACTCAGCCTCTGCTCCTCAGAGCATCCCATCACATCAAATACTCTCTCGATCCTCTGCAGCCATGCCCCGGCCTGAATAGGATCAGTAGTTCCCTGGAACTCCAGAGCCCCTAACTTTCTGGCTCTTTCCATATTCCTCACAACCTCGTATTTTTAGATGGAAGGCTAGAACTAGCACCCACAGCTGCTACCACAGCCTGAGTAATCATGCCTACCAACTCTGACATACTAGGCCCCTGAGTCTGTACTCGAGATGGGTCTACTGGCACAGGGGTAATAGACTGTGAAGAAGACTCTGGCATCAGCTCTGAAGACGCCCTCACTCTGGCCTCATTAGATACTGGCTCGGTGGAATCACTAGAAGCCATTCTATCAATTTGACTTCTTCTAACTGACCTTCTGAGTCTACTTTGACCTTTGCTTCTATCCCTGCCTGAAGATTGCTCTGTCTCTCTAGATGCCTTTGTAGTAATCGTCCTACAAGGCATTATTCATTACATCAGTTTCATCATTCAATAGCTATAATTATAAACATTCAATCATCCTAGACTCATACTCATACTTATTCCCCTAGGACCTAATAACCTAGGGCTCTGATACCAAAACTTGTCAGCTCTCCCTTCTCTCTGGGGCCACCAACAGCACACCTGCACACTTGGTAATCGGATAGAGTTTTACTAGTCTTTATGTAGCGCTCCATAAAGAGCTAGAGAATCCCAGCTAATTATCATAAGTGGCAGACACACGAAAACACATCCTGTTAAAAACTTTTCATTTTCATCTCAATTATATACACAAATCCCTCAATCAACACTAAGCATCAACCTGCTCAGATAATATTTTTTATGACATTCCTCAGGCAGTTTACAAGATCACATTCACAATCGACATTAAAATCCTAAGTGCACACATCATGCTCATAATTTTCTCCAAAACATAAGTCTCGTATTCACATCCAAAAAGGTCTAAAACATCATTACATCTCACTGTACACATACACATATACAAAATACAAATATCAAACCACACTCTCTCAATATACAAGGCTAGCATTTATACACTCTTGCATCCAAGCAAGCTTCACCAGCTAAGGGTTCTGTCCTGTTTATCTTGTGATCCTGGCAGAAATACTCACTGATCTGAAAGAACATTTAAATCATAGAGGAATGAGACCTAAGTCCCAGTGACTGGATAACCATATAACTATGGAGAAATAGAGAACCATAACCTCTTATTTTCAATCGTATGCTGATACTATTTAGCTTGTACAACTCAAAATACATTTTTAACATGATATCAGATAAAATAAAATGTAGCTTATTCTTCAAATAACATATCAGTACTGAAATACTCTATAATAACTTTTCACTGAAAGATAACTCATTAAGATAAAATCCATGCATTACAATATGAAGATACCAGACTCCCATCGGGATCTGCTTGCCCACTGGCATCTCAAGTAAGCTCTCCCTCTCGGGATAACTATTTGGCCCATTGGCCCTTTTTATATCACAACATATGCTTTTAGATCTCATGATGCTGGGTGTGTGTGTGATGCCTCTGAGGTACTACCCTACAGTTGCCCTTCTATAGGTGTACTCTCATCGGGTGCATGACTAGCAACAGGATCCCCGCAAATAGCACCCCTTACCTGTGCGGTTCACCTGGCAAAGTGCTTTGTTCCTTAACCCTGGAACCTCTGTTTTCTCTCTGCCCCCACGGGCTATATATAGTAATCAGCTCCACTGAGCTATGATTCATGCCCCACGGGCTGCTCACAACCAGCCCCACTGGTCTGGTTCAGCGTGCACTCACCCCTGATTCTGGGGTTCATCGTACGATTTGTTCGCAAGGAGGTGCCGGCTCGATAGTAGTGTGCAATGCTCATGCTACAGTACAGTCTAAAGGATGATCGCCCCCTAGCTGTCTGATGCTCAGAATGATACATACATCATTTGTAAAGCTTTATCATGCAAATATGCCATGTATACATTAAAAATCCCCTCATCGAAACTCATGCTTATGTGTTTATGCTCAAAACTCATGCTTATTCTTTATGCTTAAAACTCATGCTCAAAACTCATTTATCAGAATATCATATACTAGGTTCTCATTTTTTTTCATATTTAAAACATACATAATACTCTGCTAAACATAACATACCATAACTAGGTATTAATCTCATTATACTAGCTCAAATTAACTTCTCATTGCTAGATGAGAAACCCACTCACCTTAGTAGGTTACTCCTCGACTGGTACTCAACTCTGGTATTTCGGCTCCCTGGAATAACCCTCTTGACCTACGTCAACATACAGATACGATAGCTATTAGGATTACCTCTACATGAGGTTTTCCCACGAACCATGCATGCATACATGATCTATCCTCTAATATCTCATTATTTTCTTCCACCCTTTCTACTCAAGATTACTTCTACTATTACCTCAAAATACAATAATCTAAGAAAATCTAAAGTCGTACAAGATCTAGGGAAGCTATAGCTTACCTGGAGTCGAGCACAAACCCAAGCTTCCCTTTCCCTTTCTCTTTCTTCCTCCTTTTTTCTTCTTCTTCTTCCTCTTCCTCTCTTTTCTCCTCTTCTTCTCTTTCTTCTCTTTCTCTGGCTGAACCCATGTTTCCCTTTTTCTCTAATGACTTGGGGACCAAGTCATTGGAAACTTAAGGGTTAAGGCATGCCAAATTCCCCTTTTGCCCTCAAACACTCTTAACGCGCGCTTTTTGGAAAACACGTGGCTCACTTATAACCATGATATTTTGCCCTTAGATTTTCTTTTTCAAGTTGCCCTTAACACAATTAGCAATTGACATCGGAGCCTTTTCCCATTTTGCCCCTGACGTAGCATTTTTTTAATCGATTTATAGCCCAGATTATCATTTTTCACTTAAATCAATACTTTTATATAATATTTCTAAGAAAAGACTTTACTAGCTTGAAGAACTCGATTTTAGAAATCCAACGGTTCAAACGGCATCCAAATCGGACTTGAAACAGATTAAATATGAAATTCTCAAGATTTAACTCAGAAAAACCTGCCGTCTTGGAGTCGGCTCCAAGATTTGGAGTCGGCTCCAGCAGAAATAGGTGTCGGCTCCAGAAAAGTAGGGATCGACTCCAGAAAAGTAGGGGTCGACTCCAGCTCTGCATGTGTCGACTCCAAAGCGTGCCGAAAGTTAAAACCGTGCCAGAGTCGACTCCACTCTGATTAGAGTCGACTCCAACCACTAAAAATATCATTTTAGGATAAAACTCAAACTAAACTTGATTTTTCTTGTGATTTAAACCCATTAAAACTTAAGT
>UESW01004841.1:64045-104304 GCA_900491605.1 Calamus simplicifolius
GAAGGCATTGACAGAGCTCAGCTTGTTCTTTAAGGAGTTATCTGTCGCAGTCATTACTTCTGCATCCATGGAAAGGCTTGAGGAGAAAATTCTAATTATTTTATGCAAGCTGGAGCGAATATTTTCTTCAAGTTTTTTTGACTCAATGGAGCATTTACCGGTTCACTTGCCATACAAAGCACGTATAGCTGGTCCCGTGCAGTATTGCTGAATGTATCCTTTCGAGGGTAAACACCCAAATCAGTAATACATGTTGACATTTCAAATATTATTTTATTTATGCGAGGAAGTTGGTTTATTTATATTTTCAACTTTACATATAGGTATCTTAAGAAGTTAAAAAATAATGTGCGGAATAAGGCAAGGGTTGAAGGTTCTATATGCAATGCACACTTGGTTGAAGAAGTTTCAGCTTTTGCCTCGCATTACTTTGAGGGTCACGTTCATACGAGGACCCGCAATCTTGGTCGTAACGATGACATATGCATGGACGAAGGAGAACCTACTGACGGTAGAATATCAATATTTAAAAGTATCGGCCGTTCATTTGGGAGGCAGAAGTCAAGACAATTAAGCGATGTGGAGTATAATGCAGCACATTATTACATCCTAATGAACTGTAGAGAAGTAGTAAGTATATGTACACTTCATTAATTGCTTAATTAGAACTTCTACTTTAAATTGTAAAATACCATACTATTTAATTGCTAACAGAAGTTTTAATTGTTATAATCCCTTAAGGATGTATTGTGATAGACAAGACAGATGGATCCCAGCATCAGTCAACTTGCCATTGGGCAGAAGTTAGAAACGGTGCTTAATTTGTGAGTACTATCACTCAATCAATTACAATAATGGCTTTTATTTTTTGAATTGATTGTGAATAGCTTATTAATTTATAGGTAAACGGTCCATGGTTCACAACCGAATATTTTCATTAAATGTCTAGCGCAGTGGCCATTGAAGACTGTAACTACCTATACTGGCTATTTTGTTAATGGATACAAATTTCAAATTGAACGACTAGCATCTTCAAGAGGGACGCAGAATTGGGGCGTATGTGTTAAAGGAGAAAGTGCTGGAGCAAATATGCAGGATTATTACGGAAAGTTAGTAGAGGTGGTCGAAGTTGAATATCCCGGTTGGCCTATGAAACGAACTGTATTGTTTCGTTGTGATTGGTTTGATCCGACAATTCCTATCGATAAAAGGGTTCATAACGACTACAATCTAGTTGAAGTAAACCATCGACGAAGATTGCAGAAATATGAACCATTCATTCTTGCATCCCAAGCTCAGCAAGTGTTTTACTGTGGATATCCAAGTTTGCACAATGACAAGCGAGATTGGTGGGCTGTTTCTAAAATCGTTCCACGTTCAACAATCATATTAGATGAGAGTTCATCAAGTCAATCAACTGAGTGCCCTGCATTTCAAGAGGATGAGATGGAAATGCATGCAATTGAGGACGACACAAGGGCTCCTGAAACATCACTTAGAGATCCAAATGGTGATGTCCAAGAAATTGAGGATGCAAATGTTCGGTTTCCTTCCGATGATAATGAAACTGAATCACAGTCCGATACGGCATCGGATGTTGAACCAACATTTCACGAAACAAATGACACTGATTAAAGATATAGGTTCATTCAATTTCGATTTATTTTTATAAGTGTTAAATTTTGTATGTTTATTAATTATTCGTAATTATATTGCATTGCATTAATCTTTAGTATTTACAGTATGACGGACCGAGGTAGATCTACCCCTGACGGACATAGCCCTGCCGCGTCACATCCCACTACCAGCCCTGACGCACGGACTTCTGCCTCTCCAGGCGTCGACGCTCATCCTGTATTTTCCTCTACCCGATCGGCACAGACCTCTGAGAGTTCTTCTTTGGTTGGTCGCACCATACTTCGATTGGATGCCGATGGGCTGTAAGTATATACTAATTGTAACTATATGTTTATATTTTTAAGTTAATTACTTATTTTAATTAGTTTTTTTAATAGCTTTATTGAGCAGCATACTGTATTGAGCCGGATCAGCTCTATATTTCAGAGCCGTGCTGATCCCAGTGGCTACGATTGGCACCATGTATCTGCGGCCATGAGGGAGTTTTATTTTTTAGAGTTTTAGGTAAACTTTTTAAATACATTTTATAACTGATATAAAATTTTCTAATCTTAATATATTCTGAAACTAACTGTTTATTTCAATGCAGAAAAAGTTTACGTGGGACCCTACCATCCATGATGCCATTAGGGCAGCATGGAATGCTCTTGCAGCACGCCGATACTCCGACATGCTTTATCGTTGGAGAGTTCGGGTGACCGTCCAGGGCATGTGCCAGAGGGTATTTGGGCCAGCTGGCAGCAGGCGTGGCAGTCCGAGGTATGGATCAGGAGGTCCGCATCAGCCAGCACGAACCGCCAATCTGAGAAGGGCGGTCGTGGCACGGGCCTCTCCTGTCACACTGCGGGTTCCATTTCTATTTAGGAGCACAGGCGCCGTATGGTAAGAAAACATAAACAATTTAATACTAATTTAGTCATTTACAAATACTTGCATTTATATTCTTTCTTCTGCTTTTGTAGTCCGAGCAGGAGGGCAGAGATCCTGGTGAGTTTCGTCTATTTAGGGCGATACACACCAGAAAAGACGGTTCCTAGGTCGATACACGATCACGGAAGGTTGGGGTAAAAATTAGATTTATATTTTATTTATTTAATTTTTAATATTTTATTCAGCTTTATATATTAATTCAATTATTATTGATTTTATAACTCAAAGGCACGAGTCGAGGAGCTTCAGTCTCAGGCTTCGCAGGTCGACTCTACTTATTGGGGGCCGCCCGTCGAACTCTCACCAGAGGAGAGTCGACGTGTGTTTTTAGAGGCTGTTGGTGCCCAGCCACGAGACCGCCGGAACCATAGAACTTGAACCGGATTGGGGGTTTCTCTATGCCAGCTCGAGGGTATCCTTATGATCGCGGGGCTGCCGAGAACCTTTTAAAACTACCTCGGAAGTTTCTCGGTGCTGGCCTGGGAGTCGACTCGGGGCCGCCGGGACCATAGGACTTGAACCACCTTGGGGGTTTCTCGGTATCGGCCCAGAGGTATCCTTATAATCGTGAGTCCACCGAAAGCCTTTTGAAACTACCTTGGAGGTTTCTCGATGTCAGTCCGAGAGTCGACTCGAGGCTGCCGAAACCATAGAACTTGAACCACCTTGGGGGTTTCTCGGTGCTGGCCCGGGGGTGTCCTTATGATCACTGGGTCGTCGAGAGCCTTTTGAAACTACATCGGGGGTTTTTCGGTGCTGGCCCGGAAGTCAACTCAAGGCTGCCGGGATCATAGGACTTGAACCGCCTCGGAGGCTTCTCGGTGCCGGCCCGAAGGTATCCTTATGATCACGAGGCCGCTGAGAGCCTTTTAAAACTATCTCGAGGGTTTCTCAGTGCCAGTTCGGGAGTCGACTCGGGGCCGCCAAGACCATAGAACTTGAACCACCTCGGGGGTTTCTCGGTGCCGGTCCGAGGGTATCCTTATGATCGCGGGGCCATCGAGAGCCTTTTAAAACTACATTGAGGGTTTCTCGATGCTGGCCCGGGAGTCGACTCGGGACCGCCGGAATCAAAGGACTTGAACCATCTCGGGGGTTTCTTGGTGCCAGCCCGAGGGTGTCCTTATGATCGCAAGGCCACTGAGAGCCTTTTAAAACTACCTTAGATGTTTCTCGGTGCCAACCCGGGAGTCGACTCAGGGCTATCGGGACCATAAGACTTGAATCGCCTCAGGGGTTTCTTAGTGCCGGCTTGAGGGTGTCCTTATGATCGCGGGGCCGCCAAGAGCCTTCTGAAACTATCTCAGAGGTTTCTTGGTGCTGGCCTGGAAGTCGACTCGGGGCCATCGGGACCATAGAACTTTAACTGCCTCGGGGGTTTATCGATGCTGGCCTAGGGGCGTCCTTATGATCGCGGGGCCGCCGAGAGCCTTTTGAGACTACGGAATTGTCCAAGTCAAATAGGAAGATAAAATTTAATACTTTTCATATGTTCATCGACCGAATACACTTACTATTAATAATACTAGTGAAGATTATCCGCATTCCAAGTGTGTGGGATTGGCTGCCTATCGAGCTCCTCGATTCAATACGCTCCTTGGTTAAGTGCTTTGGTGACCCGATAGGGCCTCTTCCAATTCAAAGATAGCTTGCCCCCTTCAGATGGCTTGGATACCTCGACCCTTCTGAGGATTAGATCCCTAGGGCAGAATGTCTTGAGGCGGACCCGAGCGTTGTAATATTTCGCTACTCGTTAGCGAAAGACAGCCATTTTAAGCTGTGCTTGGTCCCGCTCCTCATTGATGAAGTCGAGGCTGGCCCTTAGTTGATAAGAATTATCTTCTTCATTATATGACTCCACCCTAGGGCTTGGAAGACCGATCTCTACCGGGATGACTTTAGATCGGAAGATGAGACTGAAAGGAGTTTCCCCTGTGGGGATCCTTGGAGTCGTATGATACACCCACAGTATACTTGGGAGTTCCTCCACCCATTTGCCTTTGAACTCATCCAGTCGGGTTCTGAGTCCCCGAAGGATGGTTCGATTCATGACTTCTGCTTCTCCATTGGTTTGCGGATCCCAACAAAAGTGAACCAATAGCCGATGCCCAACTCAGTGCAAATTAAAAGTCTTGAATGCAGCAGTATCGAATTGTCGACTATTATCGATGATGATAGTATGAAGTAGGCCAAATCGACAAATAATAGACTTTCAAAAAAATGTCCTCACCTTGCTCTCGGTGATTTTGGCTAACACCTCGACTTCAACCCATTTGGTGAAGTAGTCGATGGTAACAAGTAAGAACCTTCGTTGCCCTGAAGCTAGGGGAAATGGTCCAAGGATATTCATTCCCAATTGAGCGAAGAAGGGCCATGGAGCAGAGAGCGAGCTCAGCTGGGAGGCTGGCTATCATTGAACATTAGAATATTGCTGGCAACTATCGTACTTCTAGACTAGCTCAGTAGCATCCTTTCGCATAATAAGCCAATAATATCCTTGGTGAAGAGCCTTGTGCGCCAGTGATATGCTCCCCAGATGGTTTTCACATATGCCCTCATGAATCTTTCTGATGATATAGTTAGCGTCCACATGGCCAATACATCTAAGAAGGGGATAAGAAAAAGACTTTTTGTATAACTACCCATTCAACAATACAAACTTGGGAGCCCTTTACTTGAGATCCTGGCTTCTATGGGATCAGCGGGGAGGGTACCGTCAACAAGGTAATGGATGTAGGCATTCATCCATGTTGACTCTTGCGTAGCTGGTAGGACTTCTTCCACTGCATCAATACTTGGAGTCTCCAGGTGCTCAACATATGTTCTTCCCAAGGTATTATCCGTCAAAGTGGCTAGCCGTGACAAGGTATCGGCTCTAGCATTTTTGCCCCTGAAAATATAACTGGTAGTGAAATAAGTCAGTGAGGAGGTCATCAACTTGGCTTTATTTAGATATCGAGATATAATGGGGTCTAAAGCTTCATATTCCCTAGTGATTTGTCCAAAGTTGAGCTGGGAGTTAGTGAATGCCCTGAGGTGCTTTACTTCGAACTTCTGAGCGAGCTTAATCCTGGCCAACAAGGCCTCATACTCGACTTGATTATTTGTAGTTTTGAAAAAAAAAAAAAGAGAGCGTACTCCAGCACTACATGCTCTAGATTTGCAAGAATAAGACTAGCTCCTCTTCATTGAGAATTGGAGGTGCCATCAACATGGAGGATCCAGGTCTCCGCTACATCCCCACCAGTGTTCAAACATGTCATTGAAAATTCTTTAGGTTGCTCTTTCGTTCAAGTGCACTCCACCAGAAAGTCCGCCAGCACCTGGGACTTCAAGACAGATCGATATTGAAATAAAATGTCGAACTCTTCCAATTTCATTACCCATTTAGCTAATCGATCAGAGGTGTCAGGACAAGCCAAGATAGCTCTAAGAGGCTAGTCTGTGAGTATCGCGATCGGATGAGCTTGAAAGTATGGCCTAAGATGTTGAGCGAAGATGATTAAAGCAAAAATAATTTTTTTCAATTCTGGAGTACCTGATCTTTGCATCATGGAGTACTTTACTAGTGTAGTAGACGGGTTTCTGTGCTCCATTGGGGTCGAGGCATACTAGAACAAAGCTAACCGCTTTCAAAGAAGCAGCAAGATAAAGGAAAGGCCTTTCCCCTTCTTTTGGATTTGATAGTAACAGCGGTATGGATAGAAACTCCTTCAACTCCTCAAAGGATTTCTAGCAATTCTTCGTCGTAGAGCTTTAAAGAAGGGTATGCATCTTTCAGCTGATCTCGACAGAAAATGGCTTAGAGCGGCTACTCTTTTGGTGAGCCACTACACCTCCTTTTTATTGACTGGCTGCTTTATGTCAAGAATGGCTTGTCTCTTTTCTGGATTTGCTTCAATCTTCCGCTAGGTCACCAAAAAGCCTAGGAATTTTTTGGTAGTGACCCAAATGCACACTTGCGAGGGTTGAGCTTCATTTGATGGCGCCAAATGTTGTTAATTGTTTCTTCTAAATCAGCTGCATGGTCAGCGGTGCAAGTGCTCTTGGTTAGCATATCATCCACATACACCTTCATATTGTGCCCAATCTAGTCTTTAAAGACATTATTCAACAATCTCTGGTAGGTGGCCTTTGCATTTTTCAACCCAAAGGGCATCACTTTGTAGCAGTAGATGCCCTTCTCGATGATGAAAGAGATATTTTCTTCATCTTTCGAATCCATCTTTATTTGGTTGTATCTAAAGAAGGCATCCATAAAGCAGAAGAGCTCATGGCCAGATGTGGAGTCCACCAATTGGTCAATCTGCGATAGCGGAAAGCTATCTTTAGGGCATTCTTTATTAAGATCAATAAAGTCGATGCAGATTCTTCAACTTCCATTGGCCTTTTGAACCATCACCACAATGGCTAGCCAATCCAGATATTGTGCTTTCCGAATGTGGCCAGCGGTAAGTAGCTTATTGACCTCTGCATCAATAGCCTTCTGTCGCTCGAGGGCGAAACTTCTCTTCTTTTGGCAAACAGGCTGGTACTTCAGATCAATATTAAGCTTATGAGTAATTATCTCCGAAGTGATGCCAAGCATGTTCGATGCTGACTAGGTGAAAACATCTGCGTTTGCCCATAAGAAGGTAAGGAGTTGATTATTCATCTCCAAGGAAAGAAGCTCGCCAATTCGTACAGTCTTCGCGGGATCATCCCTTATCGGATAGGTTAGCAAGCACTCGGTGGGTTGTCCCCTTCTTTCAGATTCCTTAGGATCAAGCAGCACTAGGGTCGGTGGGGTTACCATCTCCTGAGGGCTAAAAGCCATATGATAACATAACTGCACAGGATTTACTCCCCATGCATCTCATCGATTCCTCCACTGGTAGGAAATCTCACGAGTAGACATTTAGTAGATATCACCGCATCCAAGAGGTTTAAGTTGGGCCAACCGAGTATGGCATTGTAAGCCAGAGATACTTGGGCTACTAAAAATCTCATTAGGACTGTACTTTGCCATGATGGTGATCCTGCCGTGATCAGTAAGGTAATTTCATCTTCTACCCTCACTAAATCTCCTATAAAACCAACCAGAGGCATTGTAACTGGTTGGAGGAAACTGGAAGATAAATTCATCCGAACAAAGGTATCATAAGTAAGGACATCGACGGAGTTCCCACTATCCATAAAGATTTTTTTTATAGTATGCTTAGCGATCGGTATAGAGATGACAATGCTATCATGATTCAGATTGCCCCCTACTAATTCTCCTTCAAAAAAGGGGATTACATTTTCTATTTCCTCCTCTTCTCTTGGTCTCTTAAAAGATGAAGCCATTCCCCACAAAAGCATGCCCACCGTCCTCTCTAGCGGGGTTTTATCGACGTTAGCCTGGATAGGCGGAGGCCCCATTAGAGCTGGAACAGCCGGAGGCCCTCCCTTCTGGATAAACTTCCCAAGGTAACCCCGTTGGATGAGCTCCTCGATGGTGTGCTTCAGATTATGATAGTCTTCAGTATCATGTCCATAGTCTTTATGGAAGCAGCAATAACAACTCCGATCACGAGCAGCGTTCATGTTCAATAGAGGAGAGCGTCAGAGATAAGGCTCGCTTTCAACCTCCATAAGGATATGAGACCTAGGGACGAGGAGAGGTATAAAGTTTCCTTCTCTAGGAGCAAAGTTCTGGCATCGATTATCTGGCCAACGCGGGGGGAGGTCCGCTTGGCTCCGCGTGGACTTATCTTTTGCTAGATCCTCTTTCAGTATCCCTTCGAGTGAAATTAGCTTTGTTGGCATGAATGTATTTCTATGCATGATTCAGAAGCTCAGCATAGGAACTAGAAGGTCTTTTGTCCAATGAATAGGTGAAGCAAGAGGGACGGAGCCCTCGCTTCAGGGCCAGAGTGGTCACAATATCATCGAGGTAATAGACCTTGAGGGCTGCCGTCTTGAACCAATCATAAAATCCTTCAAGAGTTCTTCTTCCTTCTATTGAACGGAGAATAAACTATCGCTACCTGGGGGATCTTCCGATAGGCATCAAAATGCACTAAGAAAATTTTCTCCAACTGTCGGAAGGAGTCGATGCTGCGTGGGAGTAGGCGAGAATACCATGCATAAGCAGCCTTTCGAAGGGTAGCGGGGAAAGCAATACATAGGAGGACGTCAGTCGCCCTCTAAAATTGCATGAGAGCTTTATAACTCTCTAGGTGGTCAAGTGGATCCATGGTGTCATAATAAGGATCCAGCTGGGAAAGGAGAAACCTGTGAGAAATAGACTCTTCCATAATTTGGAGAGTGAGGGGTGGACGAGTGTCATAATCCACCCCTAGTTAGTTATTGAGCTTCTGGCAGAGCTCTTCCAACCATCGGTCTTGCTCCTCCAAGTGCCTCTCCATCTGATAATTGAGGTCCTCACTCATTGATTCAGAAGATGAGTAGGGGGAGCGATGGCATTGATGGTGATGTGTCCTTCTGGGCTCCTTCCCCTGTCATCGTTTGAAAGAGGGGCTACTCGAGCGGTGGATAGGAGACCGTGACCTTTTGGAGGTTTCCTGGTGGTGGTGCCTGAATGGAGCATGACGGTGGTGATGCTCCTCCATAGAGGGTCTTCTGTAGGTAGATTATTGACTAGTTGGGGTGGCCGTTACAAGCGGTACGGGATGCTCGGGTTGCTGTCGAATAGCTGCAGGCTGTTGTCCTTGCAACTCACGGACCGCCCTAACAAGAGCTTGGACTTGCTAGGAAAGGATGGCCAGTTATTTCGTGTGGAGTGGACAAAATCGGTGGCGAGAAAAGAGCAGAGGGATTAGCTTCTGGTTGCTCAACATGATAGGAATGCCCCCTAGTATAACTGCCAGAAGCCTTCTGAATATGCGTCACCACCATTGTTGTTCAAGAGAGGGCGTGCTTGTAGCTCAGAGTTACAGAGCTATCCTTCTCTGCTCAGCATACCCCCTATCTGGCGCACCAATCTGATGATGCTCGATTACCTTGAGCTTACGTCTTTGAGCGTCAGTGGACGTATCGTGAATTTGATGAACATGATTCACCTTGACTCCGAGATCTGCAAGAAGTCTTGGGGACCAGATATTTCGACAGGGACCCTCCGACGCTCAAGTTAGTGATCAGAATTACAGCTAATAAGAGTTATGAAGAAGATGAGAAAATTCTCTAAGTGCTTGAGTGTTTATACCTTGGTCAGGGGTCCCTCTTACCCATTTTATTGATACTTAGGGTCTGTATAACTTGCTTCAGAAGCTTTAGAATCATATGATGAGCTACAACTTTGTGAATGGAATGTCAGAACTAGTGAGATTTATCCCATCTGAACTGGATGATTGGTACTTTTATGGCAGATGATGACCTTTTGGGTTCATCTGATCAGAGTCATTAATGTTTCATAATGGACTATAACTTCTTAGGCTTGTGCTTTTGGGCTCATCTGATCAGAGTCATTAATGCTTCATAATGGATTATGACTTCTTAAGCTTATGGCAGAATCAATGGAGTTTGTTTTATCAGACATATATGAATCAAAGGTGGCTAGTGGGCTCGGACTTATGAGAAGTGAAGGCTTGCTTGGGAAGTTGAAGTTGATCTTAGATATAAGATAAGATAAAATAAGATAAGAGATGAGGCCGCCTAGGAATAGAGGGGCCGCCTAGGAGCCAGAGCTGCCTCAGGGCCGCTTATGAACCGTGGCGCCTCGAAAGAAGGGCTGCCTTAGGGCCGCTTATGAACCGGGGCTGCCTAGGAGCGGGGGCCATCTCAGGGCTGCTTATGAACTGATGCTGCCTAGGAACAGGGACCGCCTCAAGGTGCTTATGAACCGGGGCCACCTAGGAGTAGGGGTCACCTAGGCGCGGGGCCATCTCAGGACTGGGGCTGCCTAGGAGCTGGGGCCGTTGGCGCTCTATCGACTCCTGCTGTTAGATGATTTTGGCCGTTAACCTCCACGTGACTTTTACCAGCCACATCAATTGTAACTCTTAAAGGTTATTATTATTATTATTTATTTTCTAAGAAAAACTATGGCAATGTGCTGACACCAGGGTTCAAGAGGAAAGTCATAATTATTTACTATTAATCATGAATAATAATTAAATTTAAGAAAAAATATATATTCATTAAATCTTTATCTAAAGTCATAATTTTACTTAGTCTAATCTCAATCCAATCAGAATTTCACCTTCCTAATTTGAGTTGATCAAAATTAAAACCATAACCAACCTCTGGATCCCAACCTAACCAGCTCTTGAGCCAGCTCAAGTTTTGCCACCCCTGATCAAATCCTAACCAAACCTTTATAGGGAAACATCTTCGCTGCGATCATCATTGGGTCATTTGTCATCGAACCAAAGGCTTTTGAGGCATTTCACTGTACTGGCCTAATGACCCTATTCTCTCCAACTGATTCATTCATAGCACATCCCAATAAGTCAATCCTTCGATAAGCTTTTAGTTAGACTTCGTCTGTCCATCATGTTGGTGTACATCGACATCAATAATTTCTAATTTTTGATTTTGATGGTGAACCATCAGGACTTTCAATGGCTAAGTTTTAACCAAACGATCGATTTAATAAGAATAAGAATTAAATTGTAATATAATTTAGTAAAAAGTTATTGAAGTGGTGGTTGCTGACAGGTGATTGAGGTAAAGATCAACCAAAGAATTTCTCCTTCTCCCCGGACCGTCACGGCAGGTAGCAGCAGTGTTCTTGGAGCCTTGTAAAGGAGCCCACGCGCGCCAGTCTATTAGGCTACCACATGGCGTGCAAGGTGACAACCGAAGAGAAAGACGTTGTCCCCCAAATGGAGCAAAGAGAGAGCTCTTTCCACGGCCAAAACTAAAAGGCCGCCCACCGAGGGGGCAAGCAAGTTGGTCGGCGCACCCGATACCGAATGCGACCCATAACCAGAGTTTCTTTAACCAAGAGCATGAGTTTTATTGTGATTCTCTACCACTTAATTTGCTTTGCCTTGTTGGCTTATATTTTTTCCTAATGTCATGCATCCCATGATAGCTTCCATAACAGCTAGGCTAAGCAATAAAATTCCTTCTATTTTGCCCTTTGCTTCTGGTTATTATCTCCAATATCTTCTGTAGCTTAATCTGCAGTAGTAGAAGCAAGCCTTACTCTCAATCCAACAGTAATAACAAAAGCAACAGAAATTAGTAGTTCATGATAAGTTCAGCTCTTTGTGGCAAAAAAAATAAAAAATAAAAAATAAAAATTGATGATACAATTAATCATCTGAATACAGAATTATTTGATTGAAATCATTTGGTAATAAAATAAACATGAATTATTTTGCCATCAAAAAGGATGTTTCACATACTGCAGCTAAACAAGTATATTTATTCAAATTTGTTTAAAATTATTTAGGAAGCTATCATGTCCTCATTATAGTTGCAGCAGTTTGAGACTTGATTCTTGAGCATAGCATTTCAGACAAGTTGTAATTTGTTTAAATTCTAGACCGTGAAGTAGTCTCAACAGGCTTCCAGCAGTAGATCATCTCTGAGTCCTTATAACGCATGAATGTATAGCGTCCCAAGAGAGTTGTGCATTGAATGAATGCAAACCCTTGCAATGGCTAAAATTTATTGTCTTGTTTAAGTAGGACCACCTATCACGGGACAAAGTTATTCAGCCCGAGGCGTGTAACTGGTTGGGTAGACCCCTACTCATCCTGCATCCTACGATGCATCAAAGGCTTTGCCTAAATCTAGCCATTTTACTCGGACCAAGGATCCAACTGTGCTCTTTTTCTTTTCTTTTCTTTTTTTTTTAAAATTACCTATAACCAAGAAAAACATAGATCGAATTGGACCAAATTAAGAGCACAAAGTCTAGCCAGAGGCATTAGACCGGTCCGATTCTTGTCTCATAACAATATTGAAGGATCCGAGTTCAGCTCCATCCTAATTATATAATATATTAATATTTATAGTTTTTTAATATGAGTTGAATGTGGGTGGATGGCTAGTTATAGCTATAGCAATGAATACTTAAAGTATGGTCTCTAGCAACGGTGGCAATGAGGTAACCAACTGATACATATATTTCATACGGATAAAAAGTTTAGGTGCAGTGCCTTTATGCATGCCACCGATTGTGGTTTTTTTTTTTTTTTTTTTCACACCGATTTGGTGCGAGTTAAATCCGATAGATCAGAGTACATAATTTTGTAAGATAATAGGGCAGGGTCACCAAAATGCCATCCCTACTGACCAAGGTATCGAGCTACAATAAAGGCAACCCAATCGACCGTAGCTTGGCTTTCCGGTAGACATGAGGATCAGCGGCGCATAGATGGACGGGAGGCTTTCTGGTAGAATGGGGATCAGCAACGCACAGATGGATTGGAGAGAAGCCCAAATATCACATATCATGGGATTAAGAAGAGAGCAAAGGTCCACATCCCATCTAATCCAACAAACAACCGTGATAGAATCGATGATCAATCGGCGAGAGCCCAAATGATGGATCGCATAGGTGATACCAGTCCAAAAGCCTGAAGCTCAGCCAACCGAAATGTCAAGAGAGCCATGATCACTGCCGCGAGCAACACTCCCTCTGGCCCCCTAATAACAAACCTATCCAGCAAGACGACCCGATACAGTACCATCAAAGTTTACTTTGACATAACCCAGATGGGGGCTCCCAAGAGATAAAGACTACGGTATGTCGAAAAGCACGGGAGTCCCAGAAGCCGGGTCTATCAGAGTGAATACCAGAATCAGAGCGGAAGTACTCCATTGCAAGGGACGACAGTGCAGATCACTGAGGCGAGATCGACTCCTCCGCAAAAACAAACTGGTTCCGGGTCAACCATATGTGATAAGCCATATAGAAAGGACACTCTAGAGCAAGAACCGAACTGGATAGATAGTCGAATAGCATGCAGAACGCCACCGATTATGTTTGAAAAGTCGAATGGCGTGCAGAACGCCACTGATTGTGTTTGAAAAGAGAGAACCGATGAGCATATCCATATCGTACTGTACCTAAGTTTTATTTTTTTAAGTAATATTTATTCTCAAAATACTATCTCTGAATAAATATATAATAGAGTTTATTCAAAGATAACTTAAAAAATAATCATATTTTTAAATAATAATTTTATCCTCAAAAAATAATTTTAATTATTTTTAAAAAAAATAAATTTAAAAAATAAATATGAGTTATTCTTTTAATTAAATTTTTTTAAATTTATTCTTTGTAATTATAGCTTTTAAAATATTAATATTTTTTATCTTTCATTTCAAACACAGTCTAAATAGTTAAAAAGAAAGATAGAACGAAATTATGAGCATATATATATATATATATATATATATATATATATATATATATATATATATTATATATATATATATATATATATATATATATATGATATCCCTTTTTATATTCTACTTTATATATATATTAATATCTTCTTATCTTTCATTTCAAACCAGTCTAAATAGTTAAAAGGAAAACAGAACGAATGCCGATATCCCTCTTTATCTTCTACTTTATATATATATTAATATCTTTCTTATCTTTCATTTCAAACACAATCTAAATAGTTAAAAAGAAAGATAAAACAAATCAATGAACATATATATATATATAAATATATATAGTAATGCGGATATCCCTCTTTATCTTCTACTTTAAATATATATATATATATATATATATATAGTAATGCGGATATCCTCTTTATCTTCTGCTTTAAATACAGCCTAAATAGCTGAAGAGAGAGAGAGAGATAGAGAGAACGAAACCAATGAGCTAACACATCGCACTTAAATTCCATCCTTTTCATGGCCCTAGTGTCTGGAGAGAGAAAGAGAGGACGTAACCGATGGGCACGCATATATATATATATGGACCTCAAGTAGCCGAAGAGAGAGAGAGAAAGAGAGGGGATTGGATCGATGGGCAAGCACATAGCACACCGTATCTAAATTTCATGCTTTCCGTGTGCTTCAAGTGGCTAGAGAGAGAGAAAGAAATGGCTAGAGAGAGAGAGAAAGAAAAAAAAAAAGATAAAACTTATGAACATGCACACAGCACATAAGTTTCATCCTTTCCGTAAGCGCATATGGTTGGAGTGAAAAAGGGCTATTTAAAAATTAATTGAAATGTATCATTTCATAATTTATAATCACTAATTAAACTTTTATACCCGGGCCTCGATTTCAATATCATTTCATCTTTGATTTCCTTAGAAAAATAATAATAATAAAAGAAACAATGCCGGTCAAACAAAGATTCCAGATGGTAATCATACTCCCAAATGGGCTACGGTCGGAGCGGCCGAGAAAAAACCAAAAAATCTGTGGTCCCCCGGGGAAGGAGCTTGGATGCCAGGTCTCAGAGCATACCCTGGCCGCTGGCTTGTCCGGTTCTACCCATCGTGTAGCAGACGTGCCCTTAAAAAAAAAAAAAAACCCCTCAGTCCTTCAACGTGAGGAGGGCCCATCTCACTACGTCGGCTCCATCGCCCCACCACCCTCAAAAATATCTATCATCTGGCCACTTGATCCCAAAATCCCAGCCCTAGAAAAGAGGCTGTGGAACATCTCAAACCGGTGTACCCCATGGCACCACACGCGCACACAAGGAAACAAACGCCTTCTTAGTTCAATACTTCTTACTTACCCCACATAAGCCCACAGTCCACCCATGTCCCTGTTGCCACCAACACAAAGGCAACATGTCTCATCTCCTCTCCTTTCTCCTCCTCTGCCTCTTCCTTGCACCAGAGGTGGCCGCCGCCGCCGCCGCCGCCGCCACCACCAAGCTAAGGCATGGATACTACTCAAAGACGTGCCCTGAGGCCGAGTCCATCGTGCGGAAGGTTATCCACCAAGCCATGATCCGAGAGCCCAGAAGCGGCGCCTCCGTCATGAGACTTCAGTTCCATGACTGCTTTGTGAATGTATGCTAGCTGCCAGCTAAATAGACTGCTCGTTCCTTCTTCGTTTCATCACGCAACGTCTCTTTAATTACCTTTTTTTTTTTTCTTTCTTAAAAGAAAACCTGTCTTCTTATTGAACTTGGCTTTGTTTTCAGGGATGTGATGGGTCTGTGCTATTGGATGACACGCCCACCATGCTTGGTGAGAAGCTGGCCCTGTCCAACATCAACTCCCTCCGGGATTTCGAGGTGATCGACGAGGTCAAGGAGGCCTTGGAGCGGCAGTGCCCTGGGGTCGTCTCGTGCGCCGATATCATCATCATGGCCGCAAGAGATGCAGTAGTATTGGTAATTAAAAGAACGCTCGCTCTAATAAACATCACTTCGTTCGCAGTTTTCGATTTTTTTTTAGCGTTTACGTTTTAATAAATTTTAGGACTAGATTTTGATCTGGCTTTCTTTCTTACTCGATTCATTTTTTTTATTTTTGGGGAATCCCTGATTCATATAATTTGAACGAACCAGACAAAAAGGATCAGGGCAAGGAGTGCTGGTTTTTGTTCGAAATATTTAAGCAGTAATTTTCAGTGTACTTTAGGATAGTAATTAATTTGTTTCCGTATACTCTACATTTAACGAAAAGTTTCAAGGCGTTTCTTTCTTTTTCATAATTTTTTTTTTGGAAAGCTGACCTTTATGCCTTCCAGCCCCTTTTTCCACCTTTTAATGGCCTTGTACTTTCGTTTATTTACAACATCAGCTACATACGGTGAGAGAAGCATGGTGAAAAAATAATAAAAATGAACTTTACTTCAGTGTATCCTTCTTATAAAATTTAATATTTTAGCGAATTGGATCCATAAAGGGTCAGATTAAGAACCTAGATTTTGATTCTATGTATCTTCCTACTAAAATTTACTCATGCCATACGAGCAAGCATTTGGTGCAACCCATTTATCGCTCAAACTTCATAAATTTTCAGAACTTGTAGAAGAAAACTAAAAGATAGAGGAAATGTGGGATTGCAACATTTGATCAATTAGAGAATCAGACATGTTTTCTGACACAAAAACAGCAAATCAAACATAATATTCGTGAACTGCTGCAGTGTCTGATTTTATTGAAATCAGCCCTGTTTTTTTATTTGTTTTTTTGGCAGAGTGGAGGACCCAGCTGGGAGGTGAAACTGGGCAGAGAGGACAGCTTAACAGCTAGCCAAGAGGACTCGAACAATATCATGCCTAGTCCCAGAGCCAATGCAACCTTCCTCATTAACCTCTTTCATCAATTCAATCTAAGCATCATTGATCTGGTCGCCCTCTCAGGTTCTCATTCCATTGGCGAAGCTCGATGCTTCTCGATAGTCTTCCGTCTCTACAATCAATCTGGCAGCGGGCTCCCCGATCCAGAGATGGACCCTGAGTATCGAAAGAAGCTCGATAAGCTATGCCCGAAGGGTGGGGATGGGAATGTGACCGGCGGGCTCGACGCAACCCCTGTGGTGTTTGATAACCAGTACTTCAAGGACTTGGTTCAGAAGAAGGGATTCCTCAACTCTGATCAAAGTTTGTACTCTGGGAATGCCAAGACTAGAAGTGTGGTTAAAAAGTTCAGCCGCGATCAGGCAGCATTCTTCTCAGCCTTCATCAAGGGAATGGTTAGGATGGGTGACCTGCAATCAGATAAGAGAGGAGAGATCAGGAGAAACTGTCGAGTGGTTAACAATCGGGCTTTCCATGTAACCTTCTAGGATTTCGGCTTAGAAATAAAAAGATGGATCGAGGTAGAAACTAGTGAATGACATGGTATGATCTTTAATTTCTCGCATAGCATAAGAGAATCATATATATATTTATGAAAAGCTTTGTTGGCAGCATCTTGATTTTTTTTTTTTTTTTTTGATTGATTGAAATCATATTTGATCCCTTCATACACAGTTATCTTCATATAATTATTCTCTTAATGTACATAATAAAAATAAGCATGCATACATAATTATCTCAAATGCATAAGGAGGATTAAAAATTATAATAGTTGAGCAACAAGGACCAGAGGTTATGGCTAGCCGGGTTAGTGTGAAGGGACGGTTAACCAATTTACCTGATATAAAAAAAGCTGGTTAGGCTTTGGACGGTATCTTTGATGTGCTTGCTTGCTACTCGTGTCCTGGGAGGGTTTGCCAAGTTGACTGACTATGAGAAGGAATGTTCCAGGGTCTCACATACAACAGGTGAAGGTGCCAACCTATTTTCTTCTCATTGAGATAGGGTTAGGCTTAGGAGTTCATAAATAAACACCGAAAAAGGACCACTTTTGGGTGGATTCAGTTCTGTTGGTACGTGATGAAGAAAAAGGAACAGAGGAGTCCGCTGCTGATTTCGGAAGAGAACGAACAGAGAGCATGTGGCATGTAGTGGCAAACGGAAGGTACGGCGGCTGATAAGGTCTGAGGCCCCCCCCCCCCCCATAAAGCTTCATAAATAGTGTCGACGGGGCCACGGTAAATAATAGGGCTAAGAGGACAAAGTTGTCTGACATGAAGAACGAACAAGAGCAATGGCAGATCACGGCAAAATTGAGCCTGGGAAAACGGGAAGGCTTAGAAATAAACACGACTTTATATAGCCTAGAAAAGAGTTTATAAAACAAATATTCTAAAGAAGAAACCGTCGATTGGCAGCAAGTAACCTGCCAGGCTGCCAAACTGGTGAGATCGGTCGCTTGAGGCTTCTTCAAGACTTTGGTCATCTACTATCAAGCCCTTATTAGAGTCATGCGGTTTAAGAATATAAATATAAATATCATCTACTCAGACGATATCACTCCTTGCCATTATTGTAAGAGAGAGAGAGAGAGATTTGATTCAAGTTGAAGTCAAGGTTTAGGAAGAGGTGAGCACGGAGAATAAAAAGAGGTGTTTGCCCAGTTTAATCCGTAAAAAATATATATATATCAAATTAAATTGATTATCATTGTCTTTAAAAAAAAATCATGAGGATTAATTTCAATATATTGTTCTAAAGGTGGGTAGAAATGAGTTACCCTGGTGGCATCTTATTTGACTTCTAAACAAACCGAGTAAAAGCTGCCCACAAATAAACTCATTTAAAAAATTGAACAAGTAACACCGATAAATAAATAAATGTTTGATATCTTTCAATATTCTTCATTTAATTATTCTAACAATATCCAACGCTTATAATAAAAATGTATTCTATTTTATGCAAATCAAATTAACATATAATAAGCTACTATATTTTATACAAATTACTTGCCCCTTAAATTTAACCAAGCCAAGCTCCAGCGAAGCTAAATTTTGTAACTAGCTCGGCATATAGCTAAATAAGCAATCCAGTATAATCAAAGAACTCGCCAGTTAATGATTTACCATACCGCAGGAATGGATATTGAATGGCTAATTTAATTATTCAGAAAATTTGAAAATCATTCAACAAGCTTCGACACTAAAAGAAGTTGCCAAACCATCCACCTAACAAAACCATGGGGAACATGGTTCAAACTTGCAATCATCCGTTTCGGCACCACGCAAGCATCCGTTCCCCTCCGCAACGATCACGCACAGAATGCCTGAAACAGGGAAACACTGCTGAAGATTGGGAAAAAGCAATTCAGAGTACATGCAAATCAAATTTCATCAACGACCACCTTAAGTGGGCCCATTTCCACCAGGAAGGTGAGAGAATATGATCACTTAAATATTTACATTCCAAACTGCTAAGCTACCATGCGGTTGGAAGCAACAGTATCCCAATCAAAGCCAGGCATTTTTTTATCATCTTTCACGGCAAGCAGCAATTTTTTACGATCAAACAAGGGAACAATCTAGAATCAACTATATCTTCTGTTTTAAGGTTTCAAGTACTCAGCATAACAGAAATGACACAATATTTTAGTTCAGGGTATCAAGGAGCACATATTTCAATCCATCAATACAAAACCAAAATTCTAAATAACAAAGTCAAAATTAATCTCAAACTGGTGAAAACACCCATGGTCAATGTATGCTTTCCTTCAATCAAACATGTTTTTTAGGCCACAACAGATGGCTTAGAGGCAGCAGAGAGCTTAGATCTCCTCTTTGCCAAACTCTCACTCCTGCGATCACGCTGCTCCTTAAGCCTGGTGGCAAGGAGCTTCTGGTATTCAGCAGCTTCAGCCTTGGCCTTGGCAATCCTCTTCTTCTTCTCAGCAATTCTGGCTCGCTTCCTTTGCAGGGTCAATGGAGTAACGAGTCTCTGAATCTTAGGTGCCTTGCTGCATTTCTTTCCTGCAATATTAATACGTACAAGAACATGGTTAGCAAGCTTATCTCTCTCTCTCTCTCTCTCTCTCTCAAAAAAAAAAAAAAAAGAGAGAGTAGTTTAACCAGATAATTTGCCTAGGGCCCATGATTTACATTGGTTATGCAAACAACTTAAGTATACCAGGGGCGCCTTTTTTTTCATAAAGGCTAAAAGAAAAGAGTACTTGCAACAAACCTGAACATAAACCAGCCTAGATATATAGAATCCTATACAGCACATCAAATTCACCTACCACATACATGCAGTAACTTGGACACAACATACCTTGGAACAAATATGAATCTGAATCGACCTATCCTAATATAGCAATATAAGTCCCAAACATCAAGCTTAAGTCAGAATGCCATGATTGATTTATTTTGTTGCATCTGATCATCCTTTAATTATGAAGACGATGTGATGAACTAGATAATAGTTGCAGACTGATGACACCCAAAAACAAAACACTGACACTTCTCCGGGGTCGGTTGTTGCGGAGCAGGATGGTAGACTATAACAAAACAAATCAGTATAGCTGTAGCATGTATCATATGATCAAACACAAAACACTCGCTGAACTTCAACATTAGGACTTAACAGGGCTTCATTCATTCATTCATAATAATACCAGCAATGTTCATTTAGTAGCTAAATGTCACACCAAGAACAAAATCTTAAATGGTCCATTTTTTCAGTGGAAATCTGCAAGCAGCAATAAGTGGCTTTTGTCAAAAATGTAATGACTGATCTCTGGAAGTCCAGAAAGGACACCAAACAAAATATGTAACAGTTACCTAATAAATAGAAATTTAATAATGATTACAAAGAGAGTCATACAGTTCCACAAAACACTCAAAAAAGACTAATACTCTGGACTGTTCATCAGAATCTGGCTCTTATTTGATGAATATGTTTAATGTTTTTATTCCTTTGTTCACTTTCATTCAGTGTTGCTCATATTATTTAATCTATGATAACTTCTTTTCTAATAAGAAATTAACAAATATCCACCAATAAAAAAATCATGGAAATTGGAATCCTGAAAATCTTTTTTCCTGTTTAGGAATATGTTGATCATTTGATTTTTTAATATAAGAACATCTTGTGGCTATTGCAAACAGAAATTAATTTACAGGTTATGCATAAAAATTCTTCACCTACAGAAAACTATTACATTGTGTCGATGCATAAACATAATGAGCAGAAGTTGACACACCTGATTTCGTGTTGAAGGTTCGGCGGTATGTGTTGACATACTTGCGTACATCATCCTCCTTGGACAGGTTGAATAACTTCCGGATCTTTGAGGCCCTCTTTGGTCCTCTCATTCTTGGCTTCTCAACATCAGTTAATCCAGGAAGATCATTCTCGCCTTTCTTAACAATCACCAAGTTCAAAACTGCAAGATCAGGACTGACAATACAACCACGGACAGATTTCCTCCTGCGCTCTCCATTACGCCTGCCATATCCACGGAAACATGGTGTACCTGCACTTGAAACAATATTGGGAAAAACGAGGGGGAAGTTTACATGAGCCAAAGAAACATATGAACCACCTATACTGTCACATATATATGGCGTTTATAAGGGAGTTGTGGTTATTTATTTATTCAACTGACCCAAGAAACTGAAAAGAACTTGCCTCTGTGCAACAACAGGCGGACACGGCCAGGAGTTAGTACTCCCTGCTTCATGGGAAACCCTTGTTTGTCACATCCTCCCATGATTTTAAAAACATAGCCCTTGAATTCCTGTATAAAATAGTAGGTATCTATGACTAGACTAATCTTAAGCTCCATTTCAAAACATCAAGTCAAGAGAAAGTTACTATGATAATTCATTATTAAGGTGACATCTGATTGAATCATACCTCTCCGAGAGCATCTCCACTAACCTCCTGAGAAATCCTCTTGTCGAAAAAGGCCCGGCTGTACAATAACCCAAGAATATAAATAGATAAATATTGATCAGAAAATTTTTAATAACTGAATAAACAGGTAATGTTGTTGCAATTAGCAAGTAAGGCAGGGTGCTGGAACTCAGGACAACAATCACAGGATTAGATCTATGCAAGTTGATCAAACACTACAACAATATGCTTGATATAATTCCCATCTTCTTCATCAGCAAGTTATACTGTTGCAAGCAAACTTCTTGATTGCATTAGTCATGATCGTTAGTTTAGAATCATTAGTCTACAATGTGCATCGATTGAATTCAGAAACTTTTAAGATACAAGTCTCGATGTTTGTGTACTTAGGGCCTTGAAACTAGTTAACCCAAGGTAAAAGGAAAATGCAATCATAATCATATTTCTCCATTTCAATTATGAGTCTAAAAGCAAACAGATAGACCATTTTGCAAAGAACTCCAATAAAGTGTCCTGCAATGTGTGCACAATAAAACTTATATAATGCAACCAGCCCTTCTATTGCAGAGAATGAGTTCTAATAAGGATCTTGCACTTCAAATTAACCTTTGATGTTCGTTAAAAAAAAAGAAAGAAAGAAAAAAGTTGCAGCTTCCTCATTCTCTTTTCAGAGAAGATACTCAGAATGGAAGGGCCATCTGATTGAGGGACAACAAATCCATATAAAAAAAACCACTCAAGAAAAACCTCTTGAAATATCCAATGATGGTACAAGTTCTGAAGCACATTAGTTTTTTTAAGACCTCTTAAGGGTGTATCTAGGAGTTATAGAATTTATAACTGGATTGCTTGTACTTGACTTTAAAATTCAAAACATGCAAGCAAAAGATTGTACATCCACAAAACTTCAAGCAAGAACAAACTTGTGAGCTCTGAGATGCACCACTTGATTCATTTGTAATATGAGACTCAAAAAGAATACAAATTTTATGCATATAAACACTAATTTCAAACTCAGTGCCATAGAAAGTCCTTTTCTGGATCTATGTTACAATAAAAAGAGGAAGAAGGAAAAATGGGTACAAGGGGAGGGAAGGATTGTCATAAATGATCAAGCAATGCAAGGTCAAATATATAACAGTTAACTGGTTGATATAAGGAGAATGGCCAACTATTACGTCTTGTTCAATCCTTTTTGTGAGGCCTTCTCAAGAACTACATAAGTTCTAGAAAAATAGATATATATATATATATATATATATATATATATATATATCATGGTCTTAAGATTACATTACATCTGATCCTTACGACCCATTGTAGAACAATAAAAACAGCACTTTATGAACTAATTGCACCAATAACTCATTAAATACTGCAATATCAACAACAAAGAGAAAAAAGACTCATTTATTTTATGACCTGATGATGTTACATCATTGTGGTGACTCAAGGAAAAAATAAATTTAGAAAGCTGAATCTCCTTCTCTAACTGACCTCTCTAGCAGCAAACTTCTATATCTGTTGAACAATATGCTATAATATAGCCCACTCACAGGTGGTAATTTTAATAAACACAAGCCCTTGAATTTCAAGCATCTGTTGGATGTCCACTCTACACGTGAAGACCATTGAACAGACAATAACAAAATAAACTGGGGCTACACGTGAAGGCCATTGAACAGACAATAACAAAATAAACTGGGGCTACACGTGAAGACCATTGAACAGACAATAACAAAATAAACTGGGGCACCAAAAGAAGAATCAAGGGTTGACACCTCTCCATAGATGCCACCAGATTGAACCAGAGCTAAAAATAGGACCATAACAAAATAAACTGGGGCACCAAAAGAAGAATCAAGGGTTGACACCTCCCCATAGATGCCACCAGATTGAACCAGAGCTAAAAATAGTTCTCAATTCATGATTAAAATTCAAAATTCAAAATTAAGTCACAGATAATGGGAACATACATACATTAGAGAGAGAGAGAGAGAGAGAGAGAGAAAGCTAAACTTGACTATACTTGCATATAGCCACGCCCAGATTTGCTCACCCTTTTCATTCTTGGATCCACACAGATCATAGATTCCAAAAGTGAAAAAAGTGTGATGACTTCAAGATCCATTGAATTCAAAGGTAGAAAAATGACTGGATCTAAATCTTTGGTACATGCGAATATAGCAAAGCCCCCCCCCCCTCTCTCTCTCTCTCTCTCTCTCTCTCTCTCTCTCTCTCTCTCTCTATATATATATATATATATATATATATATATATATATATATATATATCTTAAAAGTTCTTTCACTGAATCTTAAAATCATGATTTTGACTCTGTAACCATAGTATCTGCTTAAGATCATTTACCATAAAGCAGAAAGCAGTTTACCACATAATAAAGTCAGAGTCTCTCTTTCCAATTAAGAGAAACTCATGCCATGGATGATAACAGCCGAAAAAAAAAAAAAGAATATGCATGATAGCTCTCACAAACTCCAAGCTTCCTTACCTCAGAACGCTTGAACCTGAACATGCAGCTTTGCAAACATGTTCAAATAGAATAATGCAAACCACCCAAATCTTAATTTCAGATTCATACAGAGATATGAACACAATAGCTTAGTCATTCACAATTTCCAGAGTTGGAAGATACATGTGTTAAAAAAGAAATGCTTACTCTTTCCCAATTTCCAGAGTTGGAAAATACGTGTTAGAAAAGAAATGCAATATGCCACATGCCCTTTGTGATCTCTCACTCAAATAGCAACATCAACAAATTCATTGAAACTCAGGCACACTCTGGAAAATACATGTGTTAAAAAAGAAATGCAGTATGGCGCATGCCCTTTGTGATCTCTCACTCAAATAGCAACATCAACGAATTCATTGAAAGCTTATATACAGCACATGATCCTGATCGGCCACATAATCCAACCACTTGAAAGGAATTTTTAGCTAGCACCTAAAGAAATTTCTTTTATGGAAGTGTAGTTAACATCACTAGTCCATCAAGAAATTCAACTCCAAAAGCATTCACACTCAGATGTCCATCAAACTCTTAAAGAATTGAAACCCAAGGAACGATTCACCAGCTATTTCATCCAACCAGTGCGAAAAAGATAGCAACTCCTACATCAAAAACGATGATACTCGTCCTCGCTACAAAATCCTAAAAATTAGCCACTCTGTAACTAAAATCAAGAAACCTCAATTATAACAACCATCGAGCTACAGAGACATAAAATAATACCCAAAAAAATCAATAACATAGAAACATTCTTATTTGAAAAAGATGCTCACAGCTTTTGGTCGTCATCAATCTCAAGCTTCTTCTGGCACCCAGTGGTGGGATTGGCTATATTAAACTGCAATTTTAGAAGAAAAAAAAGCGTGTAAATTCTCGGAGTATTATTATCAGTAAGAGAAATCACAAAAAAAAATGATGAAAAAAGTATTTTAAAAAAAGGAATGTTCCCACATTCAACACTAGGTTTTGGTTATGAGGGTTAAGGGATCACCTTCATCTTGGATCACGCCTCCCTCGCGCAGCAGTGATCGGAAAAGAGCGCGGCGCGGCACGGGTAGAGGAGACGAGAGGGCACGAGCAGCGGCCGCTAGGGTTCTCCGAGGGAGGCTGGGTTTCCGATTGGGCCCCTACTTTATACCAAGGATAGGCACGTGCGATAAACCTGACGTGAAGGAATTTGCGCGATCGGTGTCATGATACCAGCTTTTGACACGTGGCATTGACGGAAATTAGATGATGGGGATGGAACTGAGAAAAAAATGGCCTGGCCCACGCATCTTGGTTGATTATTTATTTATTTGATCTCATATGTTTCTCCTCCCAAAATATTATCTTTACTTTCTAATCTTTCTTTGTTTCAAAAGTTTAAATGCGTTCTCTATTATTTAATTACTTTTACTTTTTATGTTAAAATATTTATTTTTTGGTTTTTTATATTTTCTTGAGTTTTTAAGTTTATATTGTATTTTTTAATCATTCATTTATTTTTTAAATGATCCATTTTCATTCATTGTCTATGTATTCCTATAATTTTTTTCTCATAGATTTAATTTTTATTTTTCCATTTGTCAGCTAAATTTTGCATATAATGATTTGATAGTTTAATGTTCATTTATTTTCTTCTACTTCCATTAAGTTATCTTTTTACTTTTAATTTATTTATATAATTTCTAAGTTTTTCTTTCATGCCATCTATTTGGTGTTACTTTTATTTGGTTATATATCTTTTTTTTCTAATTTATTTTTACATGTTTATGATTTTCTAATGGACTATTTTTTGTTTCTAGTTTTACAAAATAATGTTAAATTTTTATAACATATGTATTTAGGTTTCTTTCTAGTATTCATATTTAATTTAGTTTATTTTACTTTTGTTTTTACTTTTCTTAATTATTGATCTAATTTTTATAAATGACTTTTTTCACTTCTGATGCGGAGTAAAAAATGTCACCGCATCTATTGGCAGACGCGGTAGGTGACAAGATCCACCTCCAATTCTGACCCACTAATTGCCACGATATGTACATTCTCCTTTGCAAGAAAGGGCAAGCGACGCCACCTGTTATCTTCGTACCTCGATAAGGCTGAGCCATCCTGTACCTCTACAGGGTCAAGCTATTTCAGTACATCGGAGGGGCCGAGCTATCTCCGAACCTCAGCAGAGCCGAGCCATCTCTATACCTCGGCAGGATTGATCCTTATCCCCTCAACATAAGCACCATTGCTACTTCAAACCACGTCGGATATCTCGGAGGATGAACCAAACTGATCGCAAGGATTTCGGAGTGAGCTTCCCAAAACAAAAACGGGAGTTAAATACAGCACTCTGTCCATGATTAAAGGAATTTCAAATTTCGATAAAGCGCTCGTCAGCTTCATCAACTGCTAATCCTCGTAATCGATGGGATTCTGATCTTATCGGATGCCAACTCCCTAAAATGCACCCAAAAAATCAGGTAACTGCTTAATAGCGCACAAATACCAAGTCCCAAAATCCTTCAAGTGCGCTCTTAAAGGCAATTCTAAGCCTCCAAAAATAAACAAAGGCCATTACTCTCCAAAAAACCCTCTTTGGAGCATACTTCTGCAACAACCTTCTTCCCTTCATCTATTTGCTGAAAGTATCCACCGACTTGGGCATCGGAGGGTCTTCCGTAGAGATCACCCCCTATGATTCCTACATGAGGACTGTCTTGCAGGTCCATCCAGATGGGAAAGCGCTACCCGGATCCTGATGTGCACCTTCCTCGAGTCGGAGATTGGAATTCAGTAGTAACAAATTGGCGCTAGAGAAAGGATCTCAAGTCCCTCTGAAAACTTGAAATCAAGAAGACAAGGTTTAAACAAGAAGGACATTCCCTCAATGGCTAATCGTAAGAGAGCAACCACAGATGCTCCTAATTAGGCCACCTCCTAGAAGCCTGATTCCATAAACATCACAGCGCCTTCGCAGTCGCCATCGACCGAGGCTCCTCCACCGTTGGCATCCCCGGTCACCCAGGATCAGTTTGGCCCACTGGTCCAGCAAGTTCAGGCCCTGGCACAATTAGTGCAAGGGCTTCCGGCTGCACCCACTCAGCAGCTTCCCGGTGGAATAGCCACCCCGAACCCACCGGCGGCTCCTGCACCCAACCTGCTCGATGCCACGAGCCTCCCGCGACAACCCGGCCGCAAGGGAGGGGCGGAGCCAGCGCAGCGGGAAGGCGGGGACTCAAATCCGTCGAGCCCGCTCTTTATCTCTAGTCTTCTCTCGCCACGACTCGACATCGCGGCTGTGATTCCCCCACCCCATTTCTCCTACTGTTCGAGATGGTGAGGTGCAACGACAACCCCAAAAGATGCGCCAAGAGATAGACGCTGTCAGACAATCATCCCATTCTCAGCCTAAGATGGAACAAGGTATACCATTTATTGATAAAATCATGAAGGAGGTAGTCCTGATTCACATCAAGCTCCCTACCATCGAGCCATACCATAGAACCATCGACCCCGATGACCACCTGAGTAGTTTCTAATCCATCATGATGTTCTATGAGGCATCAAATGCGATCTTATGTCAGGCTTTCCCCTCTACTCTCCGGGGCCCTGCAAGAATATGGTTTAACGCCTTGAAACCAAAATCTATTAATTCTTTTGACGAACTGGCACGTCTATTCACCAGCCAGTTTGTCATTAGTCGTCGCCACTGACGAAGATCTGACTCTCTCTACAAAGTCAAGCAGCGAGAGGGGGAATCCTTAAGAAGTTTTCTTAGCCGTTTCAATGCGGCCATATTGGAAGTTGACCGCCTCAACCACGAGGTGGCTATGTCCATCTTAGTGGGCGAAATATCAAAGGACAGAGACTTTTACCTAGCTATAGAGGTCAACTACCCCAAGAACCTCTTCGACATGATGGTCCTAGCAGACAAATACACTAGGGTCAATGAATCCAGAATATCGGCCCAAGCCGAGCAATCTAAGAAAAAGAAGAAGAGCTCGAAAAAGAGTCGATCGGCTAGACTTGCGAGCCCGACTCATTGTCATAGGGCCCCACCGCCAAGAAAGTGCACCATAAGTCCAGCATGAAGGTTTAATCAATACATCCCTGAAGCAGCCCATAGAGTAGAACGTTCACCAGAGCTTCGACAACTACCCCCGTCGAACCCACCGATGGCTGGTAATATTAATATGATTACTATGGTTGGCTCCTCCCAGGGATGACCAAACAAAAGGAGAACTGGCCTAAAAGGGTTCGGTGCAAGGGACTTGCCTTTTCAAATGAGGACCTCAAAGGGATACAGTACCCCCAATACATGGAACTTGGATCACCTCCGAGCATTGAAGACCTTCAAGGGATACAGTACCCCTAGGATATAGAACTCGGATAAACCCCGAGCATATTACCAGTGAAGTATGCTTGAACCAAGCCATTTTGCTCATTGTAATAAAACTTCACTTTTCGATTCAAAGATTTCTTATTGAATAATAATCTTCATTGAGTTGTGGATGAAAGACAGATCTTGCCTGATCATTGACCCACGGGTCCATCTTACGAGCCTCGGCAAGGCCGACTAGAGTCCATCGAACCTTGGCACAGCCAAGCTTTCTACGTACCTTAGCAAAGCTAAGTAAAAGATCTTTTGGGCCTCGGCAAGGCCAATCGAAGTCCTTTGAACCTCGGCAAGGCTGAGCTTTCTCCGTACCTTGGTAGGGCCAAGTAAAATCTTTTCTATGTACCTTGGCAAGGCCAAGTAAAAAATTTCTCCGAACCTCAGCACAGTCAAGCTTTCTTTGAACGTTGGCAGGGCCAAGTAAAATCTTTTCTCCGTACCTCAGCATGGCCAAGTAAATAATTTCTTCGAACCTTGGCATAGCCAAGCTTTCTCCGAACCTTGGCAGGGCCAAGTAAAATCTTTTTTCCATAGCTTGTCAAGGCCAAGTGTCTATTTCTCTGAGCCTTGGCATGGCCGATTGAAAAATTTTGTACCTCGGCAAGGCTGAGCTTTCCCTATGCTTCGATCGGACTGAGTAGTCTTTATATAACCTCGATCATCACCTATATGGGTTAGAGTCAGGTGTTTTAATCCATTTCCCTGGCATGAATAAAAGCGCCTTTGCCAGTTAAAATCCCCCCAATGAGATTGGGCCATAATGGACTTTACTCCCTATGCCCGAACCTATGCTTCGGACTAGAAAGTAGGAGGCATCTGATGTAGAGTAAAAATATCACCGCATATACTGGCAGACATGGCAGGTGGCAAGATCCACCTTCAATTCTGATCCACTAACTACCATAATAAATCTATTCTCCTTTATAGGAAAGGGCAAGCGATGCCACCTGCAATCTCTGTACCTTGGTAGGGCCAAGTCATCCCGTACCTCAGCAGGGCCGAGCTATCTTTGAACCTCGGCAGGGCCAAGATATCCTGTACCTCGGCAGAGCCAAGCTATCTCCGAACCTTGGTAAGGCCAAGCTATCCCATATCTCGGTAGGACCAAGCTATCTCCGAACCTTGAAGGGGCCAAGCCATCTTCATACCTTGGCAGGATCAATCTTCATTCCCTCAACATAAGCACTATTGTTGCCTCAAACCTTGCCGGATATCTCGAAGGATGAAGCACACCGATTGCAAGGATTTCGATGTGAGCTTCCCAAAATAGAAACGAGAGTCAAATACAACGCATCGTTCATGATCAACAGGATTTTAAATTTTCATTAAAGCGCTTGTCAGCTTTATCAACTGTCGATCCCATAACCGATGGGATTCCGCCTTATCGAATGCTAACTCCTTAAAATGCGCTCAAAAAAATCAGGTAACTGCTTACCTTTTCGACAACGCACAAATAAAAAGTCCCAAGACCCCCTAGGTATGCTCTTAAAGGCAATTCTAAGCCTCCAAAAACAAAGCAGAGGCCATTGCTATCCAGAAAACCCTCATCCTTTTGCAACAACCTTCTTCTCCTCATATGTTTGCTAAGAGTATCTACTGACTTAAGCAATGGAGGGTCTTCCACAGGGACCACCCCTTATGATTCTGGCATGAGGACTATCTTGCAGGTCCACCCAGATGGAAGAGCACTATTCGGATCCTAACGTGCACCTTCCCTGAGTCAGAGAATGAAATTCAGTAGCAACAACTTCTATTATGGTTTTTGTTATTTCATTTCATTTCATTTTTTATATAATTTAAAATTTTAAATTCTATAAGTTTTTTATCCTTATAGGATTTCATATTTTTCAATTTATCTTTTTTCCTTATAATTTACCTTTATTTAACAAAAAATAAATATTTTAAAATTTTCTATTTCAATTTATCATATCAACTACTTAATATTTATTGATTTTGGTTTCATTTCAAATTAACTTATTTTCCTCATATTTGGTATCTATATATCTTATTTTAGATTTTTTGTATTTTATTATTTTATTCTATATTTATTTTGAAAATTATATATTTTGTGATCTATAGAATTATTTTATTTTATTTTTTAGAAGTGAAACAAAATAAAATTAGAATAAAATAAAATATTAAAATATAAAATAAAAATAAAATAAAATAAGAAGACATACCTATGCAAAGTAAAGACTAGATAAAATTAAAAGTAACAAAGGGTTACTTAAACATAAAACTACAAAAATATAGACCTATATAATAAAATAAAAAATACCATATGATCAAAAAAATCAAAAAATACAAAATTTCAAAATAAATACAAAATAAAATAAGAAAATCTAAATGAAGATTTATAGAAGATATATTTAGAAATAATCTTAAAAATATAAAATATTAGGAAAATAAGTTAATTTGAAATATAATAAAATAAATTAAATATTAAGTAATTGATGCAATAAAGTGAAATATTAACAAAATTATTGTTTTAAAATATTTTAAATATATTTTTTGAATAAAGGTAGAATAATAAGAGAAATATATTTTTGTTGAATAAAGGTAGAATAATAAGAGAAAACATAAATTGAAAAATATAAAATCCTATAAGGCTAAAAAATAAAATAGATAAAATTTATAATTTATAATATATAAAGAGTGATGTAATTTTTGTTTCATTTTATCCTTTTTATATTTGTATTTTTGGTAAAAATAAAATGATAATACAATAAAATAATTTATAATCATGTTTTAATTATTGTTATTTTATCGAAAATGCATTATAATATTTTTGTGTTAGTTTTATATATCTTTTTTTACTTTTCTATTTTTAACTTATGCATCTCTAATTCATAAACCCAAAATTGACCTAATTAATTCTTAATTTTTTTAAGTAGGTGCTAAACTAATCATTATTAGAACCATCATCACTTCTTACTCGCCACCTCCGTAGCATCCTAAACTTGGTGAACAAAGTATATCATTCCTCCTTCCTTCCATCTCCACCTCTATGGTATTTTATTTTCTATAGAAAATCTCCAATCTCATCTTTTTAAGTATTAATTGCCAACCTTAGGCCTAATTCTATTATAAAAAGGAATGAATGTGAAACCCAAAATCCATTAAAACTTAGTGGACACTTAAAATATATTAAAAGGCCCAAATTTAAGAGCCTAAAGGGTCAGTAAGTGGGGTTTTATTTGAGAAATATCTATTTAATAAGTATATAAAATAATTTTACATTCAAGAAAAATAATCCAGTTTTAGGAACGGATTTAAGGATAGAACCATAGTCGTTGTCTCCATCTCCAAACCTAACAAATTTTCGAAAATCCTTCACATCCACACCTTCATGCCCATTTAATACCTTCAAAATCATCTCCACCAAGGTGGTTCTTCATAACGATCAAGATTCCCAATCCCCTATTGCAATCTCTAATCAAGCCATGACCATGACTTAGATGCTTATTTGGAGCATACCTTGATGGTTGAGACTAGTTTGCAATAAGGTGAGAGCTAAGAAGTTAGTGGCAATATATCTCAACTCCTCTTTCTAACAATAAAATGATAAATTGGAGTGTTGGTAAATGGTAAAAAAAGGGTTGACATATGATTTGAAATAAATAATTTTTGCCTCATCTAAGGGTTAAAGTTATTACACTCTCTCCATAGAATTATGTTATCCCTTTGATAAGGAATAATAGCCATTGAATGGATATATGCTATTTCTAGAAAACCTATCTAATTTGATAGGATAAGCCCGATAATGCCATTTATCTTGACTTATCTTGCAACAAAATTAGGCTCTAGAGATTGTAAATTATTAACATGAATTAGCCAAAAAAATTCTTAGAAGGACTAGAAGGATAAAAATGCTTTAACAATATCGAGGGATTAAGGGAAATGCACAAAATTAATGTTTGAAATGTTTCATTTATGATGAATATGCTGTAGAAAGAACCAAATATTACTCCATTATAAAAAATGCAAGACAACATATTTTTATTAAAAGATTTGTTGTAGCCAACTAGATTCTTAACTATTAGTGAAAGTACTATAAACTTGATGAATACTTTTGAAATATCCAAATAAAAGGTTGAAGGAGTCGAATTGATTGCATCCCCATCTATCTAGTGTTAGAGATTGGTTACTTATGGCCTTTCATTGCTCTAAGAAATCCTTGGACTCCACTTTCCACATGCATTGACTTAACATTTAGTTGGAGACCTAGGTTTCACTATTTAAAAACTATTTTTTCCCCTCATGATAAATACTCATAATAGGTTTCTGAAGTTAGCTACCAATGGATAGATTACATCCAAGTTTTCTAAAATATTCAATGAATACAATACATTGCTAATACTATATATTCAATTATCTTGTCTCAAGTTCTATATTGCTAACACTCCTAGTTTCACTCTATTCAATTCCTTCGTCTCAAGTTCATTCTCTACTATTCGGTAGATACACCAATTTTTAGATAAAATTTGATTAAAATCTACTTAATAGAGTTAATGTTTTTAGGGACTTCACTTAGTATACATCCTTAGTTGCAAAACAACTAAGATTCTGATTACTTGAGATTCTTTGAAATCATTAAGCTTTACATAAGGCTATTTGGGACTTTTTAGTTAGAAAATTAATGAGACTAGCAACTAGAAGAGCAAAGCTATAACTATAATTGAACATTTCTACTTTGCCAATGCAGTTTTAGCTCCCCATTCCTACATATTAGATGTTTTTATTTCATTAAAAATATCCTTTTTATTGGAGAGGAGTTAATTTCTATTTTGAGGCTATCATCGTGCAAGCTAGATGATGATTAATAGGCCTAAGTTAAGGCTAGCTATAGAATCATCAATTTGTCCCTCTTTAACCAAGCTTTGCTTCTAAAATAATAGTAGAAGCACTTCTTTAAGACTTAGCATAAATTGATCTCTAAATTTTACTTTTCCAAGCGAATTCCAAATTCAACCTCTAATTACCTTTGCTCCAAACTCCATTTCTTTACAAAGACATCCTTAAAAATGACCACCTTTTTGTTATAATTATTTCATTTGTCTTGGGTGATAGAATTGAATATCTTTGTGGAAAGATATTAAGGTTGGAGATTAGACCTTTAAGCTTGGCTTATATGGACCCTTTCTCTCTAGGTACCTCGATGAGTCTATGGCCATATTTTGTTTGTCAATTGGGTAGAGAAATTCGAATAACCTTTGTGAAGTATTGTTTGATTAGATGTCATCCACTTAGCCAACACCATCCAAGCTTTTAGTTTTTTGATGGTAATAATTGAGTAACATGGAAGTATAATAAGGATAAAATTTCAATTAGGAATGCTTACAATTTCTTCATAGAAAACTAGAACTGGTGAGTGAGTGTAGTTGTTCATACTCCTCTATATATATATATATATGTATGTATGTATGTATGTATGTATGTATGTTTGTATGTTTGTATGTTTGTATATATGTATGTATGTATATAAACTAAGTTTACAATTTTTATAAGTCTAAAAAAAGTACTTTTCAGTAATCTCATAAGTACTTCAAAGGAGAGGAATTTCAATTTTTTTCATAGGACATATTCCTTAAAAGCAAGCATTCACTTCCTTAGACAATGAGCAAAGCCCTCACTGTGAAAAGCCCCTCAGTAATTGTCCGCGAAAAACCCTTATTTTGTTTCATCCATCTAAGCGAGTGCTTTGCTTTGATTCCAGAGATGTTTCTAATATAAACAATTCATAGTTTCCTTTTGATGCAGCGACTTATTAATTGAAGATGGTAAACGGATAGTAAGAGGAAGGTGAGCATTTTTATGTAACCGTAAGTACGTCAATTTTTGCTTAAGCGAGAAGTTGTATACCTGATTGGACGATCAGTAGTAGCTGCTGTAAATAGCTCATATCTCGTACTAGAGTAAGAAAGTAGCAATAATAAATATCTCTTTCCTCATCGAGTTTACTAGTTTGAGATGTGGATTCAAACTGCATGGCTTATCAGCTGATCAATTTATCATTTGATCCAACAAGGAAAAAAAGAGTATGCGCACTCTACTTTTGCAAGATTTTAATTAGAAAATCTCTTAACTATGAATACAGTCATGGAAATTAGATTAATAGCATCATTAAGGTAAATCAAAATGAAGATTGAAGGGTCTTTAGACGTTTTGTCGAATGGGGAGGCATAAGGAGGTTAAGTGCTCTGTTTTGAATGAGCACATTCGATGCATCAACACTCAAGGTTTGACGAAACAAGCATTCAAATAGACTAAAATGGTCCTCCCCAGAGCCACGCATAAAGAACATTGATAGACATAAAAAGCATACACATTTATCTTGAGCCAACCACTTTGCTTCATTAAATTACACAATTTAGGATACCAACTCAAAGGGAGCAATGATAATACAAAACACCATCCATGTTTTTTTAAAGAAAAATGTATTTATATTTTGAATTTGGTGGTATTATTTGTTTGGAAGGTACCTATTCATGAAAAAGTTTTAAAATGATCAATTAATTGGTGTTTTACAACAATATTGCTTCTACTAATAACTTCAAAAATCAAAGTAGTCATTTGGATAATTTTCTTTTCTATGAGAAACTTTTGATCAATCACTTCAATATTCTTATTCCTAGCATGTTTGGAGTTACTTCCTTTAGCATCTTTCTTTATATTCTCTCCTTTTATCTATCTACACTCTTTGCACATCTTGGTATTCCTTTCTAGGCTCTCTTCATTGAGACTATACTATAACCACTATTTGTTACAGTGTATGGATGGAAAGAACAATTGCATTTTTTTATTAAGTCAAGAGTCGTCTTATCTAGTAGCCAATCTCATCATGTATTTTTCCATAAGGTGAGATACTATATGATATTCATATCTAGATCTTCTTTTCTTATAATACACATATGCAACATGTGTATTATGTAATATTATATGATATTATATAATATTACATATCTTGGGATTTCTTTTTATACTACACATGTGCAAAGTGTATATGGTGAAATTTACCATATATGCACCCTAAAGATCCCATAAATATTCCCTTGCATAGCTATTATATAACAATACACAAAAATAAAACATTTTTCTCCTCCCCAGTCATTATCTTATTATGGTACCAAAAGGGAAGAAAAATAAGACTCTCAATGGGATAAAACATGGTTGATTGAAACTTTGAGATCTACAATGGAAAAATGCAATAGTTGAGGTAATGGTATATGGTGAATCTTGAGTTTGAGTAAAACCAGAATAGGTGGTTACAACTAGTCTATAAAGAGAGGAACTCTGATTACTCTATTTAGAAAGCCACTTTTGACAAAGTTCAAGTGTATGTCTGAGCTTCTTATGATTTTATAATCTACTCAACTCAACTCAACTCATCTAAGCCCTTTCCCAACTACATGGTATCGGCTACATGAATATGCTTCCTCCACTTTGCTCTATTCAAGACTAAGTCAACACTCAAATTATAAATAGTTATATCTCTTTTAATTATTTACAAATAGTTATAACTTATGATATTTATAATACCTATTATCTTGTATATTAGAGCTTTGGGAGGTATAACTCAAAGGAAAAGGATGTACTGGCTATGACCATTTTTGTAGACTAGGATGCATAGTATGAAGTCAGGTTTTCTCAAAAATCAACATAATAAGAGTCACATCAATTGATGGCAAACAAGTATGGTTTAGGAGAGATGCTTTAGTGGGTTTAGTATAGGCTTCATTAGTCCTTTTATTTTGTTAGACTTCTTGCATTTTTCTATTATATATTGTTAGGGTTTGTGCATCAGAAAGCTACACATAGGAGTTTCGAGTCTTATGAGGTCCACATTTAGACCAATTTTCAAGATCTCCTCCTTTTCCATTTACTGACTTATATTGCTTGTTTCATTTATTCAGAAACATGTAATGAATTAAGAATGATGTGGATAAGAAAAATCACTAACCTCATATGTCACAACCAAACATATTCAAAATATATATAAAAGCAAAAGGTATTTAGATTAATAGAAGCACATTAAATAACAACCAAACATACTCAAAATATATATAGGCAAAAAGTAAGAATCCTTATGTCTTCAAACACCATGTCATGAAATCTAAACACAAGGCCATGTTAGCGAACTCATGTTGCTTAAAACTTAAAAAGCATATACAATATCCCCACTTGATTCAGTATCATCAAAGTCATTACTATCCATTGCCATATCATCAATGTATATGCTAGCTCCAGATGTTTGTCCACCACTATGATTCAAGTCCTTGTTAGGCTTCTTTGCCTCCTCTATTATGGGCATTATTTCTTCAATACCTTGCATTGGAGAATTAATATCATCCTTTAAGTCGCTTTGATATCCTTCAACTAGCTCCTTTGGTAGATTTTTTAGAAACCAAGGATGAGTTTTAATCTCCTGCATGGTTATTCTCTGTAGAATTTAATGAATAAATTAAAATATTTTTCAAATGCTCTTAACAAATTATGAGTTTCATCTGGAACAAAAATGCTAATATTCACTTCAAATATATGATGCATGTTAGCTATACTAAAACAACACAAATAACCCTAGTGGCCGTATGACATGATTAAAAATAAGTAAAATAATAGATATTTTAAGATATTATATGCTATAAACTCATGTTATCAGGTAGGATACCTATTACCTCTTTAGGAGCAACAACAAATATCTGGGATAAAAGATGTTTACATTCCACTGATATTGGCAAATAATCTGGAATTGAGTATTGTCCTTTAAGTATTCTCTACAAAATAAGTATTTATTTAGTTAAGCAATATGGTGATGAGTTAAGAATATAACCTTTTTTATATTAAAAATAAAAAACTTACCCCAATCATCTTTGTAATACTTGCTAAATCGCTTGGATCTTTAAATGGATGACTCCCAACCAACATCACATATAATATTACTCCACACGACCAAATATCTGCAATCTGTGGTTTAATTAATGAACTATTAGGATGGTTCAGGATATAATAACCATAGAAATCATCTAAACAAATAATAAAAATGAACTTACCATTCCATCATACTCTTTTTTAAAGAGAACTTCTGGAGCCATGTAAGTTGGTGTTCCCACAGATGATATTGGTGGAGAGTCTAATGCTAAAGACTGTAATAACCCCCCACCCCCCCCCCCCCAAAAAAAAAAAAAAAAAATATATAGGCAAAGATAAATAAAAGAGGTATTGAGTAATAGTTAATTATCATATTAGTAATTAGAGAATAGTCAATGGTCACAAGTACTATTCAAGAAGAATTCAACTAAAGATAAAGAGTTGACATTTAAAAGAAGTTTAGATAATTTTCTAAAAAATTGAAAAAAATTATATAAATAAAATTTAGAAAAAATAATAACAATAAATAATCCACATTGTGAGTATATATGTACAAAATAAGCATGAAAAAAAGAAGAATGATAATAAAAAAAATAGAATATCATAATAAATACAAATAACAACATTTACTTTTAATCCAAATTTTTTTTTGTTAAATTGGCTATGTACAATTTGCTAAAAATTTAAAATATACTAATTGAAAGAAAGCACAACTAATTTAATTAACAATAAAAAATCTAAGAGTTTTTCATTAGATTGAATAATATCATTAATGCATTTGCATCTAAAATTAACTACCTTGGAATAGCCAAAATCACAAATTTTGACACGAGGTGCTTCGCTCCCATCCAAAAGGATATTTTTAGCTTAAGATCTCTATGACATATTTGCTGCAATAAAGTGACCAAATATATTACTTCCATACTTAAATAATAAGAATAAAGTAGTCTAGAAGGCTTACCATGGAATGACAATAGCTAACACCTGATATTATTTGTTGAAAGAAAAATCTTGCCTATTAAAAATGTCATAACAAATAAGTTAATTATATTAAAAATATATTTAGTTAAAGACAAATGTTTTCATGAGAGTTTGTTTAGCTTTCTTTACCTCATCTTCGCCAAATCTTTTTGCATTGCATATTCTATTAAAAAGCTCACCTCCAGAAGCATATTCCATGACTATAGCTAAATCTGTAGGTGTTATAAGTACCTGAATGAATGGATATCAATCTAAATATAAGATCTGAAGAACATATAGAGATGCTTTCTAATAATTTAGCTCAACATGCTTCATTCCAGATGCATAAGTAATATCACATATCAATAAGGCAAAAGCTAAAAAGTAAAAGAAAAAACATTAAAACAAGTATTTAGTGGTAGATTTATTTTACTACTAAGCTATCCTTTCATATATCTATATTATAGATAAAACTATAGATTAGACAGCCTATAATTATAGCACAAGTATGATATATCCTTATAGTAGGATATACACTAACGTTCTATAAATTTCTCTTCAACAACTCTATTAATTACTTCAACTACAAATTTGTTAAAAAATATTACTATTCTCATAGTTATATAATAAAACATATAAACTCCATATTATTTTCAAAGAAATTTATAAATTATTATTTAAAAATATTACTACCAACTTATCAACTTCACTTTGGTTGATGCTTGAAATAACTTACCATGCTATCAGATTAAATATAATGAATGTACATTGCTGGCTTCATCCATATAGCAAGTTTTGGTAGATTATAGAAACCTATTGTATTGAATTTTTATAAAGCATATTATTGTTAGAAAACTAATTATCTATATTCTAGAAACTTTTTTGATTGGATCTCAATGTCTTATTTGATCCTTGTGTTCAAGTTATAAATAATATGGGATAGTAATATTATGATTGACTCTAAAATTTATATATGATGAGAGAGGAATCTTTTGATATGTCAATACAACTATTTAAATTTAAGCTCATATAATAGTTTTACCTCATTACTAACTTCTAAAATAAGTAATATAAAATTATTGGTACATAATTATTGCATGTGATTATGATAGTCTTGAATATAATTAAACATTGGAGAAGTACTTGGACTAAATAAAATATATGATAAACATAAATATACTAAATGTTTTGTTTTTAAGATAGTTTTTAAAAGATTATTAAGTTATTATTTTTATTTAGCAATCATTCAGTAAATCCATAACCATATAGTTTTCTCTTTATTCCATGAAATGTTTCTTATTAGATTCATCTATTCTTGATTCCAATTTTGCTAGAACTCAGAATATCTGCTTGAGATTTAATTTATAAATTTTTATCAATAAAAGAATGACTCATATAAGAGAATATGGATGTCTTAGATAACAAATATGAAAAATGCTTTACACAAAGACCAAATATATTTTGAGACTAATTGCTTAATGTATCATGAACTATCCAAATGTTAATAAGAAATCACTAATTTTGATATTGAAAAATGATTGCCACTTCTTATAATCAATAAGTATAATAATAGGTGAATCAAAAAAATCCCTAAAATGGAATCGCCTTCATCCTAGATTATAAAAAGAATTTACTTCATTTTTTATAATACTTATGTATTTGAAATCTTAAAAACCTATCATGATTAAATAAAAATTGCTTAATATCTATACCAAAGGGACAATTTCATCTATTTGCAATTATATAATATATTTTGCATATAAAATCATCGATGTATTACGTAATAAAAGTATAAAACAATTAGCAAATTTGCAAACTAAAATATATCAATTGAAATATAAAATCTAAAATTATCATTCAATACTTTTAAAA
>UESW01004841.1:106150-216862 GCA_900491605.1 Calamus simplicifolius
TTGTGGCTGATGCTTTGATGCAAAAATCTATGGCCATATTAGCTTCTATTTGAGCAGTGCAGCTATCCTTGATGATTGAACTGAGAAGGTTAGATGCATACCTAGCTGTGAAAAAATCAGGAGCCTTGTTAGCCACTTTCAGAGTGAGACCCCTGATGCTTGAGGAAATATATGAGGCTCAGCTGCTAGACCCGCAATTGCAGAAAGTTAGAGAATTGATCCAGAGTGGATCTTAGTCAGAGTTTTCTATCAGAAATGTTGGGGTACTATTGTTTAAGGGTAGATTATGTGTGCCAGCTGTGAAATCATTGAAAGAGCATATTTTGAAGGAAGCATATAGCTTAACTTATTCTATGCACCAAGGCAGTACTAAGATATATAGAACTATCAAGCAGAATTACTATTGGAATGGGATAAGAAAGGAGATAGCTGAGTATGTATCTAAATGTTTGGTGTGTTAGCATATTAAAGCTGGACATCAGAGTCCGGCTAGCAAGCTATAACCTCTGTTCATGCCGGAGTGAAAATGGGAGCATATAACTATGGATTTTGTTGTAGGTCTCCCAAGGAATAGAGGGTAATGATGCTATATGGGTGATAGTTGATAGATTGACTAAATCTATCTACTTCTTACCTATTCAGATTTCTTTTACTTTGGATAGATTAGTAAAGTTATATGTGCATGAAATTGTGAGTAGGCATAGTGTGCCTATATCAATTGTATCGGATAGAGATCCAAGGTTTACATCTCATTTTTTGGCAGAATTGTAAAAGGCTTTGGAAAGAAAATTAACATTCAGCACAGCATTTCACCCCAAACTGATGGTCAGTCCGAGAGAACCATCCAAACACTGGAGGATATGTTGAGGGCATGTATCATTGAGTTTTCTGGTAACTGGGATGATCATGTGCCTTTGATAGAATTTGCTTATAATAACAGCTACCATTCTAGCATTGATATGGCACCATATGAGGCCTTATATGGGAGAAAATGTAGAACTTCAGTGTGTTGGGATGAGAAGGGAGAGAGGAGGCTATTAGGCCCATAATTAGTTTAGCTCACAATAGATCAAGTTAAAATCATAAGAGGTAAGTTAAAAGTAGCTTAGAATAGGCAGAAGAGCTATGCAGATAAGAAGTATAAGGAAGTGAAGTTTGAGGTTGGAGACATAGTCTTCTTAAAAGTATCTCCTTGGAAGGATATCATGAGGTTTGGGAAGAAGGGCAAGTTGAGTCCTAGGTATATTGGATTCTATAAAATTTTAGAAAAAGTTGGGACACTTGCTTACAGATTAGAGTTACCTTAAACTTATCTCAAATTCATAATGTATTTCATGTATCAATGTTTAGGAAGTATGTGCCGATTCCTCCCATGTGATTCAGTCTGAGTCTACTGAGCTGCAGAAGGATCTGTCATTTGCAGTGGAGTTAGTGAGGGTTCTAAGCAGAGAGGTTAAGCAGTTTCGTAGTAAAAGAATCCCTTTGGTCAAGGTTCAGTGGCAGAACTACCGAAGAGAAAAAGCTACATGGAAGAGGGAGGATGAGATGAAATTGAAGTACCCCCATCTTTTTGAGAATTAATTTGGCTAAATTTTGGGGACGAAATTTTCTTATGGGGGAAAGAATTGTAACATCTAGAAATTTGTAATTCTTGAAATCCTTGGAAAAGTCTTGTAATAATGAATTATGTGTTTTGTTGTAACGAAAGTTTTGATGGCTTCAATAAGTTGTTGGTTATTTTGATCATTTGATTAATGCTAGGCGGAAAATTTTGGGGTGTATATGAGTTAGAATGAAATTTTGTATGAACTCCTTGAGTAATTGAGCTTTTGTATCGGCATCCCCTTCATCTTGGGACAACAACCTGCACACTTGAGGTAATCGGATAGAGTTTTACTAGCCTTTATATAGTGCTCCATAAAGACCTAGGAAACTTTGACAGATTATCACAAGAGGTAGACACTCAAAAATGCGTTCTATTAAAAACTTTGTTATTTTCTGCTCAAATATACATACACATCACCACAATATCATTTCAACATTTTATGACATCCTACTCAGATAAACTTTTTCTTGTGACATCCTCAGGCAGTTTATAAGATCACATTCACAATCGACAACAATCCAAGATACACATATTATACTCATAATTTCCTCCAAAATATAAAGTTTTCTTTCATTTCAAAAAAGTTCATGATACACCACCAAATCTCACTGTATTCATATACATATACATACACACGAAAGTCACTCCACACTAACTCAATATACAAAGCTATCATTATACACTCTTGCATTCAAGCAAGCTTCACCAGCTAAGGGTCTGATCCCGCTAATCCTTTGATCCTACCAAATAGGCTCACTGATCTAAAAATAAAAATGTCAACATAGAGGGATGGGACCTAAGTCACAGTGACTAGATAACCTTCTAACCATGAAGAAATTGAGAACCACATTACCATATCAAAGTATAATAAGCACGTATAGCATGAGTAAACACGAAATACACATTTAGACATGATATTAAAAAATATAAAACGTAGCTTATACTTTGAATAATATACATCTTTAACTGAAATACCATACAAGTATTTTTTTCATTGGAAAACATCTTTATACATGAATAAATATACCTTTTTGAAATAAGAAAGGATCACTTGTAATTTAGCTTATGCTTGCAACAATATATCAGTACTGAAATACTCTATAAATAACTTTTCCACTAGAAAATAACTCATGTATATGAAAATCCATGCATGATCATTACATTATAACACATATACATTCTTTTAATACAACCCAGACTTCCTGTATTCATTTTCTTGATCCCTACTGGAATCTAGCATGCCTACTGGCATTACTTTTACAAACTCATCCCCACTGGAATATTGCTTGCCCACTAGCATCTCTTTTTGAAACTCATCCCCACTGGGATATTGCTTGGCTCACCAGGCCCTTTAGTTCAAACTTAATGCATGCTTTTCGATATTGGCCCTCCAAGCCTCTTTTTAAAAATCTTCCCTACTAGGATTATATTTAGCCCACTTGCCTTTTTAAAACCAAATGCAAGTGTTTTTTAAAACTTTATGATGCTGAGTCGTGTGTGAAACCTCCGAGGTACTACCCTACAGTCGCCCTTCTATAGGTATACTCTCGATAGGTACATGAACTGGCAATAGGATCCCCACACAAATAGCACCCTTTATCCATGCGGTTCACTCAGCAAAGTTTTCTTTTTGTTCCTTGACCCCGGGACCTTAAGTTTTCTCTTTGCCCCCATGGGCTATATAATAACCAACTCCATTGAGCTATGATTCCTGCCCCCATGGGCTGCTTGCAACATGTCCCACTGGACTTAGTCTAGCTTGTACTCACCTTTGGCCATGGAATCATCGTACCATCGTAAGGAGGTGCCACTGTATGTAGTATGCAATGCTCATGTTACAGCACAGTCTAAAGGATGATCAGCCCCATAGCTGTCCAAATGCTCTATATGATACATACATCCAAAACATATTTTTTAATAATTCATTATGCAAATATGCCATGTATGCATTTGAAATCCACATATCAAACTCATGCTTTATTCTTTTTGCTTGAGATTTATGCTCAGAACTCATGCTTTGCTCTTTTGCTCAAAACTTATTTTTAACTCATGTTTTAAAAATCCATGCTCAAAGACTCAAGCATCAGAACCCATGCATCAGAATATCATATACTAAGTTCTCATTCTTTAGGTTTAAAAATATATTTAATACTCTGCTAAGCATATCATACCATAGCTTGGTATTAAACATATAACTATGCTAGCTCAAAATAAGTTTTTCATTGCTAGATGAGAAACCCACTCATCTTAGCAAATAGCACTCTTAACTGGGTATCAACACTGGTGTTCCTATTCCCTAGAATAACTCTCTCGACCTATATCATTATAGACAGAGTAACCATAAGGATCACCTGCACGCAAGATTTTTTCTAAAACTATGCATGCATACATGCTCTAACCTCTGATATCATATGATTTTCTTTCATCCTTTCTCTATTTAAGATTACTTCTACTATTATCTTATAACATAAAAAAAAAAAAATCTAAAACCATGCAAGGTGTAGGGAAGCTATAGCTTACCTGGAGACTAGCATAGCTTTCAAGCTTTTCCATCCCTTCTCTTCTTCTTCTTTCTTTCTTTCTTTCTTTCTTTTCCTTTCTTCCCTTCCACGGCCGAACCTCTGGTTATGCCCTCTTTCTTTTCTTTTCTTTCCTTTCCTTTCTCTCTTCTTTCTTTTCTCTTTTAAAGCCTCAGATCTTTCCATTGGGTACCTAACGCCCACCATTGGGCGACCAACTTTTCCTATTGGGCAACCAATGCCCACCATTGGGTGCCTAACTCTCACATCATTACAGAATTAGTCATCCAATACCCATCATTGGATGACTAACTCCCTTGTTAGGCGCCCAATGCCCACTATTGGGTGCCTAACTCCTCGTGTTTCAGAATTGGTCGCCCAATGCCCACTATTGGGCGACCAACCCCAACTCCTCTTTCATCCATTCCCTTAGGCAAATCCGAAAGAAAATCATGAACTGGATGACCAACCGGTCGTCCAATTCCCTCCTACCAAGGCTGGGCGCCTAATTGGGTGTCCAATCTTCCTTGAATCCAGATTTTAAAAATTTTCTAAGGCCCTCAAGCCTTCTAATAAATCTAAAAAATTTACAGGCCCTCATACATCAAAAAAGTTCCATCATGCCAGGAAGAAATAAGGAACATCAAACATGGGAATCATTCCCCAAAAACCCAAATACTTAGGGGATTCATATAAAATATTTAATCCAACTCATTTACACCATACAATTTTTTCTTTTTTACATTTAATTATCCAGTGGCCAACATGACCAACAAATCATTGGAACCATCTAAGCTTTCATTACAACAAACATATCATTTAATGTTACAAAGGTTACAAAATTTTAGGATGTTACATTTTGGAATGATTCCCATGTGTAATTCCTTGTTTCCCCTTATGGAATGGATTTTTGGAAGGCATGAAAGCCTTGGATCAGAAGTGTTTGGCATGGGCTTTGGTGAGACAGAAAGGGATTCCCCATTAGGCGACCAATCAAGCGCCTAATTTTAATTTGCTCTTTGTCTTGGGGATTTCCCTGAGACTGAGGTCTCAATGGGTGCCAAATAGGCTGGCATCATTTGGAACTAGGCACCAAGTTTGCATAGAGGAGGAAAACTGGGTGCCCAGTTTGAGAAAGGAGGGAAAACTGGGCGCCCAGTTTTGGGCACCCAGTTTGGATAATGGATGAAACTGGGAGCCTGGTTGGACACCCAGTTTAAGGGAATTATGAAAATGGGCACCTGGTTGGATGCATAGTTTAAGGGAATTATGAAATTGGGCACCTGGTTGGATGCCCAGTTTGTGGAAAAAATGAAACTGGGTGCCCAACTAGGTGCCCAGTTTGAAAAAATTTAAGAAAAGTAGGCGCCTACTTACTGATTTATTTGGAATTCAGTGGGGATTAGAAAGAAAAGAATGAAAAGATAAAAGGCACGGATAGAGTTTCAGTCATGAGAAGAAGGAAAGAGAAGAAGAGGAAAAGAAGGGAAGGAAAGAGAAAGCTTGGAAGTTGAGCTAGTTTCAAGGTAAGTTAAAGCTTCCCTAGACCTTGTATGGCTTTAGATTTCCTTAGTTTCCTATATTATGAGATGATAATAGATCAAATCTTAGGTAGAAAAAGAGTGAAAGAAAATTATGAGATGCTAGAGAATTGAGCATATACATGCATGCATAGTTTCAGAAAAACCTTGTGTAGAGGTAACCCTAATAGTTACTGTGTCTGTATGATGACATAGGTCAAGAGGGTTGTTCCAGAAAGCAGAAACATCGGTGTTGATTCCCAGTTAAGAGTGCTATCGGCTAAGGTGAGTAGATTTCTTATCTGGCAATGTAAAACTTATTTTGAGCTAGCATGGTGATATGACTAATACCAAGCTGTAGTATAATATGCTTAGTAGAGTATTAAATGTGTTTTTAAACATGAGAAATGAGAACCTAGTATATGATATTCTGATACATGGATTTTGATGCATGAGTCTTTGAGCATGGGTTTTAAAACATGAGTTTAAGATATGAGTTTTGAGCAAAAGAGCAAAGCATGTGTTCTGAGCATGAGTCTCAAGCAAAAGAATTAAGCATGAGTTTTAATACATGGGTTTCAGATGCATACATAGCATATTTACATGATAAAATATTAAAAAGAACTTGTTTTGATGCATGTATTATACAAAGCATTCGGGCAGCTAGGAAGCTGATCATCATTTAGTCTGTGCCATAGCATGAGCATTGCATACTACTATTAAGCTGACACCTCCTTGCGCTTTGATCGTACGATGATCCCGAAACTTGGGATAAGTACAAGTTAAACCAAGCCCAATGTGGTAGATTATAAGAAGACTGTAGGGGCAAGAATCATAGCCCGATAATAAGCTGGTTACTATATAGCCCATGAGGGCAAAGAGAAAACCTGAAGTCTCAGGGTTAAAAGACAAAGTTCACTTTGCCGGATGAACCGTATGGATAAGGGGAACTATTTGTACGAAAATCCTATTGTTAGTTCACACACATGATGAGAGTATAGCTACAGAAGGGCGATTGTAGGATGGTACCTCGGAGGCATCACAATCAGCTCAGCATTATAAGTTTTAAAAAACTTGCATTGGTTTTAAAAAGGCCAATGGGCCAAGCATTCCTTAGTGGGAGGGGGGAGTTTCAAAAAGAAATGTCGGTGGGCAAATTTTGAAAAGCATGCAATGTATTTTTAAAAAAGATGCCAATGGGCAATTAATATCCAAGTGGGATGAGTTTTTAAAAGAGATGCTAGTGGGCAAGTAATATCCCAGTGGAGATGAGTTGTTAAAAGAGAAGCCAGTGGGCAAAGTAAATCCCAATGGGGATCAAAGAAATGAGTAAAGAAAGTCTGGGTTGTATAAAAAGGAAGTTTATGTTTTATAAAATAATGCATCATTCATGGATTTTTATATAAATGAGTATTTTTCAGTGAAAAAGTATTCATAGAGTATTTCAGTACTAGTATTTTGTTGCAAGCATAAGCTAACTTACAGGTTATCTTTTATCATTGTAAATCAATGTATTTATTCATTTATGGAGTTATTTTTCAGTGAAAAAAAATACTTGTACAGTATTTTAATTAAAGATGTATATTATTCGAAGAATAAGCTACATTTTATATTTTTTGATATCATGTTCAAAAGTGTATTATTTTTTACTCATGCTATATGTTCTTATTATATTTTGATATGGTGATGTAGTTCTCAATTTTTTTTTCATAGTTAGATGGTTATTCAGTTAATAGGACTTAGGTCTCACCCCTCTATGGTTGATATTTTTATTTTCAAATCAGTGAGCCTATTTGGCAGGATCAAAAGTTAGCGGGACTAGGACCCTTAGCTGATGAAGCTTACCGAAAGCAAAAGAGTATAAAGGATAGCCTTGTATATTGAGTTAGTATGGGGTTACCTTCATGTTTATGTATATGTGTATACGTATAGTGAGATTTTTAGGATGTATCATAAACTCATTTGAAATGAAAGAAAGGCTTGTATTTTGGAGAAAATTATGAGTGTAATGTGTGTATCTATGATTTTTATGAATTATGAATGTGATTATATAAACTGACTGAGGATGACACAGAAAAAAATTTATCTGAGCAAGATGATATAAAATGTTGAAAAGATATTTGAGGTAATGTGTATATATAGAAAATAATTTTTTTAAAGGATGAGATTTTGAGTGTGTGCTACTCTGTGATAATTTAATGGAGTTTACTAGGTCTTTATGGAGTATTACATAAAAGCTAGTAGAACTCTATCCGATTACTATAAGTATGCACTCTGTCGATGACCCAAGCAGAGAGTGCCAACAATTTAAAATATGAATAAATAAAAGAATGAAGATATTGCAACATATCATGATAGTTAGATAATATAGCCTCCCTTATAAATAAATAGGAGTGTTATTATATGATGTTAAAATTAAATTTTAATGTATTTATATGCAAATAAAGAGAATAGAAAAGAGATTATTATTTACTTTAAGCACTCCAAAGAAAAATATCACATGTTCATAGTGGTCACTAATTTCTAACATCAATTTCAATAAAAGATTCATAACTACAATTATTATTATGATTTAATGTGGAGTTATACATTTTTAATTTATTATATATTAATATAGTGATACAAAAAGTAGAGAAAATGCCATAGAACTATCACAAAGGCAAAAGATGATCTTATGATAGAGATAATAATTAATCAATAATACTATCAACAATAACCACTTCAATAATAAAGATTATGAACACATTATAACATTGCTTTGGTTTACATAAAATTAAAGTATCTCGATAACTCATATTCTTCATGGTCATAGTTTAATATAAATTTTATATTTTAATATTTTGTAGTCATACATAAGTCTTATAATAAATTAATTTTTTCTTTTAAAATATTCCTTTAGTTGTACATCCTTAATAGATTTTTGTAAGAAAAATAATATTAAAAATTGATAATATAGGTATCCACCATGAATGTTATTTCAAGTCCAACATGAACCTACTTGAGGATTGAAAAGGTTAATAAAATATATTAATAAGGACTCTTTCTTTATAAACAAATAGAAATAGTGTTAACCTTAATAAAATGAAATAGATTAATTTCTAAAAGAAATAGGAGATAAAAGTGAAAAAAAAATTTATATTTTATTTTTATGTAAACCAAAGCAATGTTATAGATTAAAATCTAAGAAATAAAAAATATATTTTTGTCTACATAAGATCAAAAATGATGATTCCTACCATAGAAAGAATGCAAGAAAGAGAACAAAACGTACCTCCTTAAATCTTATTATATTTGGATGTTTTAGTATTCTATGGTTAAAGATTTCCTTTCGTACATTCTCAGTAACCTGCAGATCAATATAGTTCAATATATTAAAAGTTTTCAAAATCAGTATGAACACAAGCCTTGTAAATCAAGGAAAAAATTACAATCTGGGAAAAAATTTAATAGTAGGTTAAGATATTTTCTAAGGAATATATCACTAATAAAAACATGAAATCTATTGAAAGAGAAAAGGATGCAACTAAAATCTAAATGTTAAAAGTAATATTCTGCAATGATATAAAATCCAATTAAAGCAGCAAAAAAGAATAGAGGAAAGGTATAGGAACCTTTTCCCTCATTCTTCGTAATAATCTTTAATCAACAAACCAGAAGAAATGATCAAGTTCTAACAAAACATAACTCAATATTTGACCTTCTATTATAATCCTGAGGCCAAAAAAGAAAGAGATAAAGGAAAGAAGAGATGAACCTTTTCTCCTCTCTTTATAAATTTCACGGCAAACAACTCCTTTGTCTTTACATCTCTAACTAGCTTAGCCGTCCCAAAAGCTCCAGATCCGATGTCCTTCAGCACTTCATATTGCTCCATTTTGATTTAGAAATCCAAAAGAAATGAGGGCAAGTATGATCGATCAGCACTAAAACTAATACTCTTGTTCTATTCCTTTCGTGCTCTTATTCTCTTGCAGAGAAGAAAAGAGGAGGAACAAGAAAGGGAAAGGATGGAAGAGGAGGAACAAGAAAGGGAAAGGATGAAAGAGTTTTGTGCCTGAATGTGAGCTTTGTCTCATTTCCTTACCATTTATAAGTATAAATAATTTACTTGTCTAATAGTAGGAAATATCTTGGAAAGTCGACTCGGAATATTCGACGAAGGATTACGTATGCAATCATAAAATGCACTTTCGCATTTTTACCCCTTCAAAAGGACATATTTGCCCATCAAAAATTTTAGATTTTGATGATTTAATATGAGACATGTATGTTATATAGTTTATCTCAAAAATTACAAAAGTAAACCACAATAAAAGCTTTTTGAATATACATATCTAATTTTATAAAATTTCAAAAAAAATCAAGCATATAAATATTAATAGAGAATTACTTAGGAGAATTAGCACTCCAAGATTTTCACTCCAAACTTACTCTCTAATTGCAGTCGATTTTTGTAAGTCTTGAATGTGGTGGTAGATCTTGCTTCTAAAAATTCCATTCAAACATATCCTAAATGGTCACATTGGTGTATAGTAGGTTTAATGTTCCTCCTAAATCAAGTGCATTAATATATGTAACTTTGAAAAGCATGCATAATTATGACCTATGGGTGGTTTAGAATTTGACTCAATCTAGAAATACTATTAATGTGTTGCAACCTAATTTTAACATATCCAATGCTTAAGTTGGCCTTCCAAGGATATCTAACTTGTTCAATTAGGACTCAATGATTATTCAACCTCAGTACAAGTTAATTATTGTTGAAGTCATGTTGCCAAAAGATTGAAATCAACTTATCATTGAAGTCAACTTATCTAATGACAAATTTGGGTTGTGAAATGTGAGATAGCTTTTAATAATATCTTGTTTGAAATACATTAATCTAACCTAGGAATAATATCTTTAACTTCTAAGCTCACTTAATCTTTCTAGAATTCATCTTAGGAAAATCTTCTAAAATAATAAAGGCACCATTTGCTTACTCTAGGGTGTAACCGTGCCTTGTTTGTATGAGTCATGGCTTGAGCATGATTTACTAATTAATGACGTTCATTTGAATTCATCTTACCATAAGCTAGACATCAACTCCACTTAATTACACTTGAGTTAGCATAATATATTCAAGAAAGAGGCAAACATTTGATGTCATAAGGGAGGTTGCAACAATAAATTGTTCGACAATATATATTAGATTAACCTTACCCTAAAGCTCACTCCATATGGCTTGGACCAAATATGTGAAAGATTACAATAATGGAATCAAAAAATGAGCAAAGATGACAACTATTCTAATTACAGTGACAATTGATTTGGAAAGTATTTAAACTCATCACCAATAGCAAACTAGGATTTGAATTCACAAAATTGAACACTTGAATCTAAAAGCTTGACTTATTTAACGATGCATATCATGCTTAACACGACTTATCTTTGGTAAATATATAAATGTATATTATATAACATACAATGTAAAACTATCAAAATCTAAAATCATGTCTTTTTATTAGATTATAAATGATCATAGTATATAGCATATACCAAAATTTGGTACATCCAATGCATATTTCTCCAAGTGAAGGGAGCAATATGCATGACTCATATCAATAACTATTTTGTTTGGAATAAATTGATAAATATACTTCTAACTTAATATTATAAGTGTAATGCTTCAAACTTTCTTGCTAGCCTAATTAATCTGTTAGTTGATAGCAAGTAAACTTAAGTTATAAACTCTTCAAATCATTCTTTTTCATCTAATATGAAACTATTTTTATGCATCCTTCTTTGTCAAAAGATGTCCTTATCAAATGTTGCAAGTTAGTACTGATGTCATTTGTAATAACGTAAGCCTGCCTGCTAGTCTAATTGACTCATTAATGTGTCAAGTCCATATGACCTTAAAAACTCAAGTCAAAATTCATTGGTATTGGATGAAGTTGAGTTACAAACTTCTCAAGCCATTTTTTTTTGTTCGATGTACGACTATTTTTATGCATCTATCAGCTGATTTAGGGAACTGCAATAAGTTTCTCTCTTTCTTTGTCTTAGATTATACAATCACAGTTGTAGTTACTAAAATGGATGCAATAAGGATGAAGAGATGTGGGAGCAAAACAATTATCAGGCAATGAATATTCATAGGCCCCAAAATTATAGAATGTAAAGATACACTAAATGCAATTAGTTGTGCAAAGTTTAGCCTCAAACTCCAAACCCCAAGGCAGATTTTTTTTTTTCTAAAACCCATATTGGACCAAATATCAAGTTGAGCACTTGCAATTTTCCTTAGTGTGGCAACTCCTACTTTACAGTAACTTATAAATAATCCCATCTTTGATATATAAATTAATGCAATTCTTTGGGTTCAGGTAGCACTCTTTTTTTAAGAAGAGATACGAGAGAACTTAACAAGCCAAAAGTTTTGTTGCCAAGTACATACATAAATATTACATATAATATTTAACTAGGTAAGGAATCACAACCGTCCCTATGTCCTCTTATACTAGCCTACGCACCAAACTTAATCCTTATTTTTTATTTCTTTTAAAAAAATTATTTCATTTATCAAATGCTCTTTAATAACCAGGCATAGAGCTTCCTGAATGCTACTTGTGGCTAAATATATGTGCACAAAAATCATGCTACATTGCAGCCCATGTTGCTTGAATTAATGCAAGCATTTGATATATAGGTACAATTTTAAAATTAAGAAAGAAAGAGAGAGAGAGAGAGAGAGAGAGAGAGAGAGAGAGGAAAAAGCAGTGTAAAACTAAAACTTAGACGGCTAAATTTGGGATTTATAAGGGTATAGATGTCCTTTTACTTTTGTTCTGACCGCGGAAAACCCTCGACGTAAGGACAAAGAATTGGGATAGCATTCAAATCCCAATTTATTGGTTTCAGACGGAAAGAGACTTCGGTATCGTTTCATGGGATATTAAATCTCCTAGTACTAACCATGTTCAAACCATAGTCGTAAGACCCGGCTCAAATATTGACCCGACCAAGAACTTGAATCATCGGATCATTGGTTCAACCATTGGGTCACTGGTTCAATCATCGATCAATTATATTAATATAAAAATATATTTATATTAATAAAAATTAATTTTTAATAAAAATTTCAAGGTTAACATGATAAAAAAAACCTGTGATCCGAACCGGTTCAAGTTAGATTGATCGGTTCATGGTGAATCGGATGGATTAATCAGATTATTCTGGGTCACTTACACATTTGGTTTTATATTAAAATCGAATCGATTTAGCCTTCGGGTTTCAATTCAACCGATTCAACCGATTAATTCGGTCTGACAGTGATAACTATGATCCAAACTAAAGTCCTCACAGATATTAATTAACCCCATCTTCAATGTCAAGACATGCACCGTTCTCACCAAACGATGCCAGCTTCTGGTTACAATTTTGTCCTGCACCGGCTGCACGGATTGCGTGATGCTCATATTAAAAAACAAAAAAAAAGGAGTTACGAAGGGTAGGACCCGACTCGCGAGCGTCCAAGTGTTCCAATATTTATAGAAAGCAACACCGACGTTTACTCTAATTCTGTTCGCTTTCCATCCTTTTTCACACTCCTCATCCACTGAAGAGACGTTTAAATTTTTTCTTCTCCTTCCTCAACCTTTTATCCGGCCCCAGCAAACAACTCATAAGTGGCTCCAGTTCATGAAATGGGGGAGAGTCATTAAGAAACAGGTTAAGGCGAGGACAAAGTAATTAGAGGTCCCTAACAAGTTTTGTCTGTTCCATTTGGGAAGAAGGCACTTGGAAGAGAGAGGCTTAGCTCTTAAAACTTTTTGCCGGTGAATTTCATACTAAAAATAAACTCTAGTAATAAATGCTGAACTAACTCGTAGAATTATCAGACAAAAGTAAATTTACAACTTAAGTAGTATTTAAAATAGAAGATAAAAAGAATATTCTCTAAATATTCCTTCTTAGTTTTAGGTTGTGTTTGAAATAGAAGATAAGAAGGAATATTTCTAACAAGTTTTGTTTGTTCTATTTGGGAAGAAGGCACTTTGGAAGAGAGAGAGAGGCTTGGCCCTTAAAACTTTTTGCCGGTGAATTCCATAATAAAAACAAACTCTAGTAACAAATGCTGACAAAAGCAAATTTACAACTTAGATATTATTTGAAATAGAAGATAAAAGGAAATATCTCAAATATTCCTTCTTATCTCTAGGATGTGTTTAAGATAGGGAATAAAGGGAAATATCCAAAAGTTATAACTACATGAGATAATTCTGAAAAAAATTTAACTAGATAGAATATCCCATGTTTATCCATGGGTTATTCTCTAAATTTATTCCCTAAGGTAGTGTTTGATAGAAAAAATATTATCCATAGATAAGTGTACGGGATAGAGTTTGTCCCTTGGCTATCCCTAGGGATATCCCTTGGCTATCCCATTGCTCATATCAAATGCAAAAAGGTAAATCCATAGGATAACTTTTTTTTACTCTTATTTGGAGGGATAACCAGCTATTCCTACATTCTCTAAGGAATAAATTGAGGGGATATCCCATGGTTAACCATGGTTAACCATGGATTATCCCTTTGGTTAACTTTATTCCTAACTATCCCTTATAGTTATTGCTTTTGGGAATAAGAGTGGATATCCCGGGGATATCCCCTCTTATCCCCTATTTCAAACACTACCTAAGGATCTCAGGAATAACTAAAGCTATCCCTTAATGGCAAAGTTGTTATTTAAAAAAATTGTTATCCTTTCAGTGGATAAATGCTATCGTGTACATTTATCCAGAAATAGCTTTTTTAAAATCAAACATTTTCTTAATGTCCAACTATATCGCCAGGTTTGTTACTGATAGCATGTACCATCTCAAGTGTAAACTATCAATAAAAATATTTTTTTAAAAAATAACATCATAGCTTTGTAATTTTTTTTGTTTAAATTTATATGTTTGGTTTGACTAAAAATAGAAGGAAGAACCCTGGTCCCCCACACCCCACCGCCCCCTCCCCCCTCTTTTTTTTTTTTTTTTTCCCAATCCATCCAATTTGAAGCATTAGATAATGTAAGTTTTGAAAGCAGGGTTTCAAGCTAGACTTGTTTGCTTTCATTATAAATATGATAAAAAAAGATATATAAAACCCCCAGTGAAGTTAGCAAGTTTGAATTTGGACCAGATTCTTTCTCTACTTAGAGGAGTAAAAGACAAGGAATTTATATCAAGAATGCTGCATTCAAAACTGAAACCAAACTCTAATAATAAATGGAGAACTAACATGTACAGATTGTAAGGTGTCCAACTGTACCATCAGGCTCCTACTGACAGCTTGTACCATCTCAAGAATTAGCTGTCAACGAAAGTATTTGAAAAAAAAAATAACATCATTGTGTTTGGTTTCACTAGAGATAGGATGATGCAATTCTTTCACGCCATTCATTTTAAACCTTTAATTGAAAACGTATTAGAAAATAATATAAATTTTGATAGCAGGTTTTGACTCCTCCTTTGCTTTCATTAATTGATGATGATAAAATAGATATATAAAACCTCTATTTATACCAATAAGGGTCTCCATATTCGAATTTAGATCAAAATCCTCCTCTAATTAAAATATTAAATAATAAAAATTTATATCAAAATAAACGTGTCCAGGAGTTAGATCTGAACTCCTACATTATTTTCTTTCTTGTTCATTGAAGGATATGTTGATCAAATACGACCAAAATAGAGAGACTTTACTTTTCGGCCTAGCAATGAGCCTTCCAATGATGGTAATACCCTCTTAGCAGGCAACAAGCGCTTCATTTTGCCATCTCAAGTGCTGATGGTAGATGTATATAAAAAACTATGATGTATGAAAGCTTTGGTATAGAATAGAGTTCTAGATGAAGTAGACCTTGCTTTCAAATTCTATCCAGACCTAATTGAAATGGCCAATTTGATTTACAATGGATCCAGTGACTTCCTTGGATTGATGGTATAATAATATGTAGCACTCCTATTACATAAAAGTGCTATCCATGATTACAGCCAAGCACTTGTATATATTTTGCCGAAGTGCTGTGTCAATAGCAAGGGTTTATATTTTCTTAGGTATGGCAATATTCAAGTGTGAGTGACATTGAAAAATCAACATAAATGATGTATTCAGAACATGTATTGAAAAAACTTTTCATGAATTTTTTAAAAGAGAGCTTTAAGTGGCGTGTCATTTGCTGGGGTCATATTTTCTTAGGTATAGCCATGTATAAGAGTTTGTGTCATAAAAAAAAATTAACATAAATAAATGTAGAACAAAAAAAAGGGCTTTTCATAAATTTTTCGAAAGAGAGCTTTACTCTTGAGTGTGTACCGATATATGGGCTTGTTTTAGCCTCGCCATAGTAAACTTCATGCTTAACATAACATTTTTTTAATACTATTTTTGTAAAATAATTTCTTGAATTAGGCTACTAATTGGAAACTATTTATAGATGTAGAATAATTTTTGCCATGTCAACGATGACATTGTAACATTGGAGGACATGGTGATGAAACGATATATGTATATATATATATTCAATTCTATTTGTTAAGTATTTTCATAATATATTTATTGTATAGAAAAAAGTAAAGAAGTAACATCTCCATCCAATACGGAGATAGAATAGGTAAATAAAAAAAATAAGATACATTTATCCTCAGAAGTTTTAATAAATTAGTTGTGCACTCGTACAATACATAGGGTACATATAAATGGCTTTTGTTACCATACTTTTGACTATACATGGATGGTTATAAATGGCTATAGATTAGTCCTAAACTATAATGGGATAGTAATTTTATATCATCTTTTAGTATTTTAATATTTAGCGCAAGAGTTATAAGGATTATATAAATAATAAAAGAGCATTTAGTAAGTGGCTCTTTGAAAAATTAATAGAGCTATAACTTTTAGTCTCTGTTTAACTAGTTTTATTACTCTTGGCCCCACACACTTTATTATGTTCAGTATACATGCTTATCCACTTAGTGCATATATTAATATTCTTGATCTCACACACTTTATTATGTTAACTGTACATACTTATCTACTTAGTGCATATATTAATATTCTCATTGCACACATTTATCCATCTACTGTATATACTTATTCTATTTTTTCAATGTACACATTTTGTTAAAGGCCTAATATATGGTTGTTTGAAAGTTTTATTGGAACTAGAGAGGGGCTTTTTACCAACGGTCATAAGAAAACAGTGTAAGAACGTTTCAGTGAGGTGCAATCAACGAAGAGGTAGATGGCTTGTCCCACCCCTCGTCCCCTTTCCAAACAAAGCCTTTAGTTCAAATGTAGAAATTCTGTCCAACTTGCAAGTGGAGAATGGTGTAATCGTTGAGCTACAGTCTTTGTGATTCCAACTCCTCTGGACGGTGAATCAGCTGTAACGTGATTCATCTTTTGTTTGTTAGTGCCATCCTCCCAAGGGTACAGTCCACGTCGCATATACAACAAATCTATTCCAAGAACAATATTAGTTTATATACATTGAAGTTCCAAACAACGCTTCTTTCTTCTAGTTGGCATATCCCCCAAGACTCTCAACGTACGTCCATTATGTTAACATATTAATGCTGCTAATTTCCATATATACATTGGGATGTGAGAACTGGCCAGGACTGGGGAGAGAACATTAACCTAAGCCCTTTATTCTAAGGCTAAACTGATAAAATGCAAAGCTGGCACGTCAAAAGAAGTTTGCATGCATGAGCCATTTAATCGAACATGATAAGATTTAATTCAAAATTAACAGCGGTGGAACTACACTCGATCAGATGTCGAGCATGAAGCTCTGCACTTTTCTGTGTATTGTATTTACTCTTGGGGCATATACATATATATGTACAAACCGGATGGTACATAGAGTTAGTGAAGTCCATCAAAGTCTGGCTCCAAGATGAGTTCAGGACCAAGGTATGGTGCTCCAGCAACAACCAAATCTTCTGGCAAATCCTTTTCTTCAAGTATGGATAATCCTAAATAACATGATCAGTTATAAGAATAGGTTAGTCTCCATGCTGTTTTAAGAATGATTCATCTTTGTAGCAAATTGGCTTCATGGCAGTCTAAGAGAATTGCTCACCAGGAAGAGAAGGGATTGGTATTGCAGAGAAGTAGGTGGATGGCCTTCCAAGCTCGTCAGAGTATGGTGGTGCTAAAACATCCAAGATAGCACAAGGAGTTAGGGCAGTGAAGGAGTGGATGTTTCCACCAGTTCTTGGGAACAATACTGATGCCTTGCATGGTGCTTGCAGGACCCTGTCATCCGCAAAAACTTTAGCTAGCCCACCTGCAACATGGACCCAATTAGGCTAATCAACTCTTACTCTTGTTTAAGTTCATAAAGCTATCTGGTCTACCTTCTCTTTGGAAATGTCTTTAATGTGTACATGCATGAACTGGAGTCTTATAAAAAGCAACCACTTTTGACATACATGCAGAAAATGTTGAGGAGGCTAGAAGATTCCAAATCACCCAGTGACAAAGTCTTGGCTCTTTTTCATACAAGAATTATAGATCACCTATTTAGTATTTGACTTCACAATTAGAAGAGAAAGTGAGATTGAATGTTGGTCATGATATTATACACTCTCTGAGGCTGATTGAGTGTAAGACTTCATTTAAGTCATTTAAGTATGTTTGCATGTCATAATAATTTCTACTGTGGTTTGTCTTCCCAATCTCTTCCTAGACCTCCAGAAAAAAAAAGAAACTATAATTTTGCATATATAGGTTTAAATGAAAGCCAGAGTGTTCTACAAATATATTACACAATTTATTAGCTTCTGATACTGCCTACAAGGGATGAGTGTTATAGGAATCTATCAAGTTTAGACCAGAAGGCAGCACACATGATAAGTGGAAAATGTAGTCATAATATTAGAAATGAGAAAAATAATATTATTGGCTAATAGATCTACATGAGCGATTACCTTTAGTTTCAAGCATTTAGGGTTACAGAGGGAGCTAACTCAGTGGCATGCAAGCCTAAGGGAACACATCAGAATAGATAGATGTTGAATATGTTGGTTTCATGAGCCTATTTCTCGATCGATCGATCATGTCTCGCCTATTTCTTGATCGATCGATCATAAAGACATGACATACTAATGTACTTATGGATAACTCCTTTTGTATGATTCTTGCTTTCATCTGATATTTTAGAGACTTATTATACCATTATTATCCTACAAACAAAAACCACTGCCACTATCCCTACCAACTTTCCACATTAGGTCTTGTTTACAAAGCTTAGAACAAATCCCTTGTTCGTTAAATATCATAACCAGTTTTTCTTTTTGTTTTTTTCTTTAATTCTTGCGATGACCCTCACTATGTTAACTTGTGAACAAATCCCCTCAAAGATTAACAAAATATAAGTTTTGCATAAAATAAACTTGTTAGTCATAACCTTGATGAAATTTCAAAAGTTAGGATGTCATGTAATGTTTTCTATTTTTTACTTTTGACAAGTGAAAGATGAATCATTGACTAATATTGTGATAGTATAAGATAAATTAGAAAGGAATCATGCAAACAATTCTCTAATTTACTTTGTATCCATTGATAAATTTATCTCTTTTTATTAATTTATGGGGATCCATCCGTGAAGAACAATATCCACGTTTTTAGTCTGTTAAACTGCAGGATCATATAATTAGTATTTCTTCTAATTTACCCATTAATGCTTACTTGAATTCATGTGTTAACCCTATCACAAATAGATCATGACATGATAATCTAAAGGAGAGTGACATGATATTGTTGATTCACCTGATTAAACGTGCACCTTGGATTCTCAAATTGTGCTTATCAAGTGAACCAAATTTGTCTAGATTCATGAACAAACACTGTATAATTAAAGCGAAGGCAATCATGCAAGTAGATAAAGGGGGACATATTCTGAAGTGATTTGGTACAGGTTTAATAGGAAATCCTTTTGAATATTCACAATGGACCCAACATCAACATAAATTTGACCAATTTATATATCCAAACATAATACACCATGCATGTGTGCAAGTTTATGAAACATCAAGAGCAAGCATTCCCTGATCAATGCTACTGCAACAAAGATCTAAGAGAACTAGCAAGTTAAATAGAGGGGTTAGCTTCAAGGCTGCTTACCCTTCTTTGGTCTTGAACATGGGGTGATAAACCAGTCATAGGACTTCACTGAGACCGAACCATATAACAATTTGCTGAGGACTACCATCCCTGGATGATCATGGAGAGGTAGTTTCGCTCCGGCTGGAAAGCAGAACACCCCCATCTGCCATGCCAAAACTATTGCTCATGATGCAATCCAATGCTACACCAAAAATTTATTCTAGCATCATCACAAACAAACGTAGATCTTCATCCAAGGTGGCAATGCTTGAAGATTTCATGGAGGTCAACATCTAAATTTAGAAGATAAAAGAAGCAGATCATTTGAAACATATCAAAAAGGCTGGCCATCATGCATTCATTCAACATCTCTCTATAAAGAAGCATCAACATCGTGAAGCAGAGCACTAGAAAGATGGATCGAAGAGCTTGCGTACCGAGAATTCGTCGCATTCATGTATGTGTACGTATGTGATCTGCGTCAAGGCCTGTCCCAAGACAAGCCGACCCCGACTCACTGCACTCAACTCTTGGCGGTGGCGATGGCGGTGCGGACCCGTCAATTCCGACGTCGGCGGGTTCTATGTTATCTACGATCCACGAAACGAAACAACCAGAAGAAAAGATCAAGAACGGCTCTAGAAGCATTCAAAAAGGAGCTTATTATACTTGAGAGGTGAAGTTTGTCACCAAGGATCTCTTGTAGCCATCTGATCTGCTTGAGGGTGGGAAAGCCCGTCCAGGAGGAGAAGACCGCCCTGCACGCATCGTAAAGCACCTGAACTTTGCTCCTCTCCGTGGAGTGGATAGCCATGGCTGGAGCTCCCTCTCGGATAAATGGCACCATTTATCACCTCTTATGCATTCATGCCAATGGATTTATACGCACATGATCGCTCCGGAACTAGGTGGTCTTCCAATGGAGAATAATTTGCCATTTTACGTACGTTAACTAGAGAGAGAAAACCGTGGGCTCCCCCCCAATCTCAACCGGGGTTTTCTCGAGCCCACTCCGCCCATTCCTGCGGTTTTCTATGGCCACGTACACAGTGTTGCTAAAACGTTGGACAAACCCAAAATCAGTAGGGATCACAACCTCCTCCTCACCCTTATCACCCCTTTACATCTCTCCTAAGCTACCCTTAAATCTTTCCACCACAAAAATTTCTTTTCACACCCCTTTCCCTCACCCCACCCGACCGACACCCTCCTCTACTCTTTCCTTCTTCTTTCAGTAGCGACGAGCGGTGGCAACGGCAAACAGCGTTAACAACAGCGGCAACAAGCGAATACGACAATCCTTCCTTAACTTTTAGCTTCCCCTTGCCTCTCTATTTGGTCACGTTTGACCGAACAAAGGGATTTGTTCTCTGTTCGATCTTGATAGACCGAATAAAAGGCTTTTATTCGATTTATCAACGAAAAGCCGAATGGAGGGATATGTAAAGGAGCAGAGGGGCGAAGCTTTCCGTTCGGCCCACCAAACTGGGCGGGAAGGGAGGGTTTTGTTTCTACGATACATGAAGTCGTGTTTTCATCGTACAAATGCAGACCGGCGGGTGAGAAGAAATTTTTTTTTTACGATGGAGAGATTTAATAGCAGTTTAGGTATTTAATTTTTTTTTAAAAAAAAACTGAGGGTGTCATGAGTAATTTGAGTGCAAATAGAAATTACCCCTTTACTCCTTTCCAGCCTTATGGTCATGCCCCAACCTAGCCCTAAGTCACCCAAGAACTGGATCCAAGTCTTATTACAGTCTGGCCCAAGTCTTCCAAATGGCTTAGACAAACCATCAGCTGGAGGTGAGCCTACTGGCGGTGACCGCAAATCGGTTTAAGCGGAAACAGCGGCTGGGAATACTAGCGGACGGCGCTATTTCAGCGGCCCCAGGGACCAGCGTCTATTCACCAACCAGTTTGTCAGTAGTCGTCGCCACTGACGAAGATCTGACTCTCTCTACAAAGTCAAGCAGCGAGAGGGGGAATCCTTAAGAAGTTTTCTTAGCCGTTTCAATGCGGCCATATTGGAAGTTGACCGCCTCAACCACGAGGTGGCTATGTCCATCTTAGTGGGCGAAATATCAAAGGACAGAGACTTTTACCTAGCTATAGAGGTCAACTACCCCAAGAACCTCTTCGACATGATGGTCCTAGCAGACAAATACACTAGGGTCAATGAATCCAGAATATCGGCCCAAGCCGAGCAATCTAAGAAAAAGAAGAAGAGCTCGAAAAAGAGTCGATCGGCTAGACTTGCGAGCCCGACTCATTGTCATAGGGCCCCACCGCCAAGAAAGTGCACCATAAGTCCAGCATGAAGGTTTAATCAATACATCCCTGAAGCAGCCCATAGAGTAGAACGTTCACCAGAGCTTCGACAACTACCCCCGTCGAACCCACCGATGGCTGGTAATATTAATATGATTACTATGGTTGGCTCCTCCCAGGGATGACCAAACAAAAGGAGAACTGGCCTAAAAGGGTTCGGTGCAAGGGACTTGCCTTTTCAAATGAGGACCTCAAAGGGATACAGTACCCCCAATACATGGAACTTGGATCACCTCCGAGCATTGAAGACCTTCAAGGGATACAGTACCCCTAGGATATAGAACTCGGATAAACCCCGAGCATATTACCAGTGAAGTATGCTTGAACCAAGCCATTTTGCTCATTGTAATAAAACTTCACTTTTCGATTCAAAGATTTCTTATTGAATAATAATCTTCATTGAGTTGTGGATGAAAGACAGATCTTGCCTGATCATTGACCCACGGGTCCATCTTACGAGCCTCGGCAAGGCCGACTAGAGTCCATCGAACCTTGGCACAGCCAAGCTTTCTACGTACCTTAGCAAAGCTAAGTAAAAGATCTTTTGGGCCTCGGCAAGGCCAATCGAAGTCCTTTGAACCTCGGCAAGGCTGAGCTTTCTCCGTACCTTGGTAGGGCCAAGTAAAATCTTTTCTATGTACCTTGGCAAGGCCAAGTAAAAAATTTCTCCGAACCTCAGCACAGTCAAGCTTTCTTTGAACGTTGGCAGGGCCAAGTAAAATCTTTTCTCCGTACCTCAGCATGGCCAAGTAAATAATTTCTTCGAACCTTGGCATAGCCAAGCTTTCTCCGAACCTTGGCAGGGCCAAGTAAAATCTTTTTTCCATAGCTTGTCAAGGCCAAGTGTCTATTTCTCTGAGCCTTGGCATGGCCGATTGAAAAATTTTGTACCTCGGCAAGGCTGAGCTTTCCCTATGCTTCGATCGGACTGAGTAGTCTTTATATAACCTCGATCATCACCTATATGGGTTAGAGTCAGGTGTTTTAATCCATTTCCCTGGCATGAATAAAAGCGCCTTTGCCAGTTAAAATCCCCCCAATGAGATTGGGCCATAATGGACTTTACTCCCTATGCCCGAACCTATGCTTCGGACTAGAAAGTAGGAGGCATCTGATGTAGAGTAAAAATATCACCGCATATACTGGCAGACATGGCAGGTGGCAAGATCCACCTTCAATTCTGATCCACTAACTACCATAATAAATCTATTCTCCTTTATAGGAAAGGGCAAGCGATGCCACCTGCAATCTCTGTACCTTGGTAGGGCCAAGTCATCCCGTACCTCAGCAGGGCCGAGCTATCTTTGAACCTCGGCAGGGCCAAGATATCCTGTACCTCGGCAGAGCCAAGCTATCTCCGAACCTTGGTAAGGCCAAGCTATCCCATATCTCGGTAGGACCAAGCTATCTCCGAACCTTGAAGGGGCCAAGCCATCTTCATACCTTGGCAGGATCAATCTTCATTCCCTCAACATAAGCACTATTGTTGCCTCAAACCTTGCCGGATATCTCGAAGGATGAAGCACACCGATTGCAAGGATTTCGATGTGAGCTTCCCAAAATAGAAACGAGAGTCAAATACAACGCATCGTTCATGATCAACAGGATTTTAAATTTTCATTAAAGCGCTTGTCAGCTTTATCAACTGTCGATCCCATAACCGATGGGATTCCGCCTTATCGAATGCTAACTCCTTAAAATGCGCTCAAAAAAATCAGGTAACTGCTTACCTTTTCGACAACGCACAAATAAAAAGTCCCAAGACCCCCTAGGTATGCTCTTAAAGGCAATTCTAAGCCTCCAAAAACAAAGCAGAGGCCATTGCTATCCAGAAAACCCTCATCCTTTTGCAACAACCTTCTTCTCCTCATATGTTTGCTAAGAGTATCTACTGACTTAAGCAATGGAGGGTCTTCCACAGGGACCACCCCTTATGATTCTGGCATGAGGACTATCTTGCAGGTCCACCCAGATGGAAGAGCACTATTCGGATCCTAACGTGCACCTTCCCTGAGTCAGAGAATGAAATTCAGTAGCAACAACTTCTATTATGGTTTTTGTTATTTCATTTCATTTCATTTTTTATATAATTTAAAATTTTAAATTCTATAAGTTTTTTATCCTTATAGGATTTCATATTTTTCAATTTATCTTTTTTCCTTATAATTTACCTTTATTTAACAAAAAATAAATATTTTAAAATTTTCTATTTCAATTTATCATATCAACTACTTAATATTTATTGATTTTGGTTTCATTTCAAATTAACTTATTTTCCTCATATTTGGTATCTATATATCTTATTTTAGATTTTTTGTATTTTATTATTTTATTCTATATTTATTTTGAAAATTATATATTTTGTGATCTATAGAATTATTTTATTTTATTTTTTAGAAGTGAAACAAAATAAAATTAGAATAAAATAAAATATTAAAATATAAAATAAAAATAAAATAAAATAAGAAGACATACCTATGCAAAGTAAAGACTAGATAAAATTAAAAGTAACAAAGGGTTACTTAAACATAAAACTACAAAAATATAGACCTATATAATAAAATAAAAAATACCATATGATCAAAAAAATCAAAAAATACAAAATTTCAAAATAAATACAAAATAAAATAAGAAAATCTAAATGAAGATTTATAGAAGATATATTTAGAAATAATCTTAAAAATATAAAATATTAGGAAAATAAGTTAATTTGAAATATAATAAAATAAATTAAATATTAAGTAATTGATGCAATAAAGTGAAATATTAACAAAAATTATTGTTTTAAAATATTTTAAATATATTTTTGTTGAATAAAGGTAGAATAATAAGAGAAATATATTTTTGTTGAATAAAGGTAGAATAATAAGAGAAAACATAAATTGAAAAATATAAAATCCTATAAGGCTAAAAAATAAAATAGATAAAATTTATAATTTATAATATATAAAGAGTGATGTAATTTTTGTTTCATTTTATCCTTTTTATATTTGTATTTTTGGTAAAAATAAAATGATAATACAATAAAATAATTTATAATCATGTTTTAATTATTGTTATTTTATCGAAAATGCATTATAATATTTTTGTGTTAGTTTTATATATCTTTTTTTACTTTTCTATTTTTAACTTATGCATCTCTAATTCATAAACCCAAAATTGACCTAATTAATTCTTAATTTTTTTAAGTAGGTGCTAAACTAATCATTATTAGAACCATCATCACTTCTTACTCGCCACCTCCGTAGCATCCTAAACTTGGTGAACAAAGTATATCATTCCTCCTTCCTTCCATCTCCACCTCTATGGTATTTTATTTTCTATAGAAAATCTCCAATCTCATCTTTTTAAGTATTAATTGCCAACCTTAGGCCTAATTCTATTATAAAAAGGAATGAATGTGAAACCCAAAATCCATTAAAACTTAGTGGACACTTAAAATATATTAAAAGGCCCAAATTTAAGAGCCTAAAGGGTCAGTAAGTGGGGTTTTATTTGAGAAATATCTATTTAATAAGTATATAAAATAATTTTACATTCAAGAAAAATAATCCAGTTTTAGGAACGGATTTAAGGATAGAACCATAGTCGTTGTCTCCATCTCCAAACCTAACAAATTTTCGAAAATCCTTCACATCCACACCTTCATGCCCATTTAATACCTTCAAAATCATCTCCACCAAGGTGGTTCTTCATAACGATCAAGATTCCCAATCCCCTATTGCAATCTCTAATCAAGCCATGACCATGACTTAGATGCTTATTTGGAGCATACCTTGATGGTTGAGACTAGTTTGCAATAAGGTGAGAGCTAAGAAGTTAGTGGCAATATATCTCAACTCCTCTTTCTAACAATAAAATGATAAATTGGAGTGTTGGTAAATGGTAAAAAAAGGGTTGACATATGATTTGAAATAAATAATTTTTGCCTCATCTAAGGGTTAAAGTTATTACACTCTCTCCATAGAATTATGTTATCCCTTTGATAAGGAATAATAGCCATTGAATGGATATATGCTATTTCTAGAAAACCTATCTAATTTGATAGGATAAGCCCGATAATGCCATTTATCTTGACTTATCTTGCAACAAAATTAGGCTCTAGAGATTGTAAATTATTAACATGAATTAGCCAAAAAAATTCTTAGAAGGACTAGAAGGATAAAAATGCTTTAACAATATCGAGGGATTAAGGGAAATGCACAAAATTAATGTTTGAAATGTTTCATTTATGATGAATATGCTGTAGAAAGAACCAAATATTACTCCATTATAAAAAATGCAAGACAACATATTTTTATTAAAAGATTTGTTGTAGCCAACTAGATTCTTAACTATTAGTGAAAGTACTATAAACTTGATGAATACTTTTGAAATATCCAAATAAAAGGTTGAAGGAGTCGAATTGATTGCATCCCCATCTATCTAGTGTTAGAGATTGGTTACTTATGGCCTTTCATTGCTCTAAGAAATCCTTGGACTCCACTTTCCACATGCATTGACTTAACATTTAGTTGGAGACCTAGGTTTCACTATTTAAAAACTATTTTTTCCCCTCATGATAAATACTCATAATAGGTTTCTGAAGTTAGCTACCAATGGATAGATTACATCCAAGTTTTCTAAAATATTCAATGAATACAATACATTGCTAATACTATATATTCAATTATCTTGTCTCAAGTTCTATATTGCTAACACTCCTAGTTTCACTCTATTCAATTCCTTCGTCTCAAGTTCATTCTCTACTATTCGGTAGATACACCAATTTTTAGATAAAATTTGATTAAAATCTACTTAATAGAGTTAATGTTTTTAGGGACTTCACTTAGTATACATCCTTAGTTGCAAAACAACTAAGATTCTGATTACTTGAGATTCTTTGAAATCATTAAGCTTTACATAAGGCTATTTGGGACTTTTTAGTTAGAAAATTAATGAGACTAGCAACTAGAAGAGCAAAGCTATAACTATAATTGAACATTTCTACTTTGCCAATGCAGTTTTAGCTCCCCATTCCTACATATTAGATGTTTTTATTTCATTAAAAATATCCTTTTTATTGGAGAGGAGTTAATTTCTATTTTGAGGCTATCATCGTGCAAGCTAGATGATGATTAATAGGCCTAAGTTAAGGCTAGCTATAGAATCATCAATTTGTCCCTCTTTAACCAAGCTTTGCTTCTAAAATAATAGTAGAAGCACTTCTTTAAGACTTAGCATAAATTGATCTCTAAATTTTACTTTTCCAAGCGAATTCCAAATTCAACCTCTAATTACCTTTGCTCCAAACTCCATTTCTTTACAAAGACATCCTTAAAAATGACCACCTTTTTGTTATAATTATTTCATTTGTCTTGGGTGATAGAATTGAATATCTTTGTGGAAAGATATTAAGGTTGGAGATTAGACCTTTAAGCTTGGCTTATATGGACCCTTTCTCTCTAGGTACCTCGATGAGTCTATGGCCATATTTTGTTTGTCAATTGGGTAGAGAAATTCGAATAACCTTTGTGAAGTATTGTTTGATTAGATGTCATCCACTTAGCCAACACCATCCAAGCTTTTAGTTTTTTGATGGTAATAATTGAGTAACATGGAAGTATAATAAGGATAAAATTTCAATTAGGAATGCTTACAATTTCTTCATAGAAAACTAGAACTGGTGAGTGAGTGTAGTTGTTCATACTCCTCTATATATATATATATATGTATGTATGTATGTATGTGTATGTATGTATGTTGTATGTTTGTATGTTTGTATATATGTATGTATGTATATAAACTAAGTTTACAATTTTTATAAGTCTAAAAAAAGTACTTTTCAGTAATCTCATAAGTACTTCAAAGGAGAGGAATTTCAATTTTTTTCATAGGACATATTCCTTAAAAGCAAGCATTCACTTCCTTAGACAATGAGCAAAGCCCTCACTGTGAAAAGCCCCTCAGTAATTGTCCGCGAAAAACCCTTATTTTGTTTCATCCATCTAAGCGAGTGCTTTGCTTTGATTCCAGAGATGTTTCTAATATAAACAATTCATAGTTTCCTTTTGATGCAGCGACTTATTAATTGAAGATGGTAAACGGATAGTAAGAGGAAGGTGAGCATTTTTATGTAACCGTAAGTACGTCAATTTTTGCTTAAGCGAGAAGTTGTATACCTGATTGGACGATCAGTAGTAGCTGCTGTAAATAGCTCATATCTCGTACTAGAGTAAGAAAGTAGCAATAATAAATATCTCTTTCCTCATCGAGTTTACTAGTTTGAGATGTGGATTCAAACTGCATGGCTTATCAGCTGATCAATTTATCATTTGATCCAACAAGGAAAAAAAGAGTATGCGCACTCTACTTTTGCAAGATTTTAATTAGAAAATCTCTTAACTATGAATACAGTCATGGAAATTAGATTAATAGCATCATTAAGGTAAATCAAAATGAAGATTGAAGGGTCTTTAGACGTTTTGTCGAATGGGGAGGCATAAGGAGGTTAAGTGCTCTGTTTTGAATGAGCACATTCGATGCATCAACACTCAAGGTTTGACGAAACAAGCATTCAAATAGACTAAAATGGTCCTCCCCAGAGCCACGCATAAAGAACATTGATAGACATAAAAAGCATACACATTTATCTTGAGCCAACCACTTTGCTTCATTAAATTACACAATTTAGGATACCAACTCAAAGGGAGCAATGATAATACAAAACACCATCCATGTTTTTTTAAAGAAAAATGTATTTATATTTTGAATTTGGTGGTATTATTTGTTTGGAAGGTACCTATTCATGAAAAAGTTTTAAAATGATCAATTAATTGGTGTTTTACAACAATATTGCTTCTACTAATAACTTCAAAAATCAAAGTAGTCATTTGGATAATTTTCTTTTCTATGAGAAACTTTTGATCAATCACTTCAATATTCTTATTCCTAGCATGTTTGGAGTTACTTCCTTTAGCATCTTTCTTTATATTCTCTCCTTTTATCTATCTACACTCTTTGCACATCTTGGTATTCCTTTCTAGGCTCTCTTCATTGAGACTATACTATAACCACTATTTGTTACAGTGTATGGATGGAAAGAACAATTGCATTTTTTTATTAAGTCAAGAGTCGTCTTATCTAGTAGCCAATCTCATCATGTATTTTTCCATAAGGTGAGATACTATATGATATTCATATCTAGATCTTCTTTTCTTATAATACACATATGCAACATGTGTATTATGTAATATTATATGATATTATATAATATTACATATCTTGGGATTTCTTTTTATACTACACATGTGCAAAGTGTATATGGTGAAATTTACCATATATGCACCCTAAAGATCCCATAAATATTCCCTTGCATAGCTATTATATAACAATACACAAAAATAAAACATTTTTCTCCTCCCCAGTCATTATCTTATTATGGTACCAAAAGGGAAGAAAAATAAGACTCTCAATGGGATAAAACATGGTTGATTGAAACTTTGAGATCTACAATGGAAAAATGCAATAGTTGAGGTAATGGTATATGGTGAATCTTGAGTTTGAGTAAAACCAGAATAGGTGGTTACAACTAGTCTATAAAGAGAGGAACTCTGATTACTCTATTTAGAAAGCCACTTTTGACAAAGTTCAAGTGTATGTCTGAGCTTCTTATGATTTTATAATCTACTCAACTCAACTCAACTCATCTAAGCCCTTTCCCAACTACATGGTATCGGCTACATGAATATGCTTCCTCCACTTTGCTCTATTCAAGACTAAGTCAACACTCAAATTATAAATAGTTATATCTCTTTTAATTATTTACAAATAGTTATAACTTATGATATTTATAATACCTATTATCTTGTATATTAGAGCTTTGGGAGGTATAACTCAAAGGAAAAGGATGTACTGGCTATGACCATTTTTGTAGACTAGGATGCATAGTATGAAGTCAGGTTTTCTCAAAAATCAACATAATAAGAGTCACATCAATTGATGGCAAACAAGTATGGTTTAGGAGAGATGCTTTAGTGGGTTTAGTATAGGCTTCATTAGTCCTTTTATTTTGTTAGACTTCTTGCATTTTTCTATTATATATTGTTAGGGTTTGTGCATCAGAAAGCTACACATAGGAGTTTCGAGTCTTATGAGGTCCACATTTAGACCAATTTTCAAGATCTCCTCCTTTTCCATTTACTGACTTATATTGCTTGTTTCATTTATTCAGAAACATGTAATGAATTAAGAATGATGTGGATAAGAAAAATCACTAACCTCATATGTCACAACCAAACATATTCAAAATATATATAAAAGCAAAAGGTATTTAGATTAATAGAAGCACATTAAATAACAACCAAACATACTCAAAATATATATAGGCAAAAAGTAAGAATCCTTATGTCTTCAAACACCATGTCATGAAATCTAAACACAAGGCCATGTTAGCGAACTCATGTTGCTTAAAACTTAAAAAGCATATACAATATCCCCACTTGATTCAGTATCATCAAAGTCATTACTATCCATTGCCATATCATCAATGTATATGCTAGCTCCAGATGTTTGTCCACCACTATGATTCAAGTCCTTGTTAGGCTTCTTTGCCTCCTCTATTATGGGCATTATTTCTTCAATACCTTGCATTGGAGAATTAATATCATCCTTTAAGTCGCTTTGATATCCTTCAACTAGCTCCTTTGGTAGATTTTTTAGAAACCAAGGATGAGTTTTAATCTCCTGCATGGTTATTCTCTGTAGAATTTAATGAATAAATTAAAATATTTTTCAAATGCTCTTAACAAATTATGAGTTTCATCTGGAACAAAAATGCTAATATTCACTTCAAATATATGATGCATGTTAGCTATACTAAAACAACACAAATAACCCTAGTGGCCGTATGACATGATTAAAAATAAGTAAAATAATAGATATTTTAAGATATTATATGCTATAAACTCATGTTATCAGGTAGGATACCTATTACCTCTTTAGGAGCAACAACAAATATCTGGGATAAAAGATGTTTACATTCCACTGATATTGGCAAATAATCTGGAATTGAGTATTGTCCTTTAAGTATTCTCTACAAAATAAGTATTTATTTAGTTAAGCAATATGGTGATGAGTTAAGAATATAACCTTTTTTATATTAAAAATAAAAAACTTACCCCAATCATCTTTGTAATACTTGCTAAATCGCTTGGATCTTTAAATGGATGACTCCCAACCAACATCACATATAATATTACTCCACACGACCAAATATCTGCAATCTGTGGTTTAATTAATGAACTATTAGGATGGTTCAGGATATAATAACCATAGAAATCATCTAAACAAATAATAAAAATGAACTTACCATTCCATCATACTCTTTTTTAAAGAGAACTTCTGGAGCCATGTAAGTTGGTGTTCCCACAGATGATATTGGTGGAGAGTCTAATGCTAAAGACTGTAATAACCCCCCCCCCCCCCCCCCCAAAAAAAAAAAAAAAAATTATATATAGGCAAAGATAAATAAAAGAGGTATTGAGTAATAGTTAATTATCATATTAGTAATTAGAGAATAGTCAATGGTCACAAGTACTATTCAAGAAGAATTCAACTAAAGATAAAGAGTTGACATTTAAAAGAAGTTTAGATAATTTTCTAAAAAATTGAAAAAAATTATATAAATAAAATTTAGAAAAAATAATAACAATAAATAATCCACATTGTGAGTATATATGTACAAAATAAGCATGAAAAAAAGAAGAATGATAATAAAAAAATAGAATATCATAATAAATACAAATAACAACATTTACTTTTAATCCAAATTTTTTTTTGTTAAATTGGCTATGTACAATTTGCTAAAAATTTAAAAGATACTAATTGAAAGAAAGGCACAACTAATTTAATTAACAATAAAAAATCTAAGAGTTTTTCATTAGATTGAATAATATCATTAATGCATTTGCATCTAAAATTAACTACCTTGGAATAGCCAAAATCACAAATTTTGACACGAGGTGCTTCGCTCCCATCCAAAAGGATATTTTTAGCTTAAGATCTCTATGACATATTTGCTGCAATAAAGTGACCAAATATATTACTTCCATACTTAAATAATAAGAATAAAGTAGTCTAGAAGGCTTACCATGGAATGACAATAGCTAACACCTGATATTATTTGTTGAAAGAAAAATCTTGCCTATTAAAAATGTCATAACAAATAAGTTAATTATATTAAAAATATATTTAGTTAAAGACAAATGTTTTCATGAGAGTTTGTTTAGCTTTCTTTACCTCATCTTCGCCAAATCTTTTTGCATTGCATATTCTATTAAAAAGCTCACCTCCAGAAGCATATTCCATGACTATAGCTAAATCTGTAGGTGTTATAAGTACCTGAATGAATGGATATCAATCTAAATATAAGATCTGAAGAACATATAGAGATGCTTTCTAATAATTTAGCTCAACATGCTTCATTCCAGATGCATAAGTAATATCACATATCAATAAGGCAAAAGCTAAAAAGTAAAAGAAAAAACATTAAAACAAGTATTTAGTGGTAGATTTATTTTATACTACTAAGCTATCCTTTCATATATCTATATTATAGATAAAACTATAGATTAGACAGCCTATAATTATAGCACAAGTATGATATATCCTTATAGTAGGATATACACTAACGTTCTATAAATTTCTCTTCAACAACTCTATTAATTACTTCAACTACAAATTTGTTAAAAAATATTACTATTCTCATAGTTATATAATAAAACATATAAACTCCATATTATTTTCAAAGAAATTTATAAATTATTATTTAAAAATATTACTACCAACTTATCAACTTCACTTTGGTTGATGCTTGAAATAACTTACCATGCTATCAGATTAAATATAATGAATGTACATTGCTGGCTTCATCCATATAGCAAGTTTTGGTAGATTATAGAAACCTATTGTATTGAATTTTTATAAAGCATATTATTGTTAGAAAACTAATTATCTATATTCTAGAAACTTTTTTGATTGGATCTCAATGTCTTATTTGATCCTTGTGTTCAAGTTATAAATAATATGGGATAGTAATATTATGATTGACTCTAAAATTTATATATGATGAGAGAGGAATCTTTTGATATGTCAATACAACTATTTAAATTTAAGCTCATATAATAGTTTTACCTCATTACTAACTTCTAAAATAAGTAATATAAAATTATTGGTACATAATTATTGCATGTGATTATGATAGTCTTGAATATAATTAAACATTGGAGAAGTACTTGGACTAAATAAAATATATGATAAACATAAATATACTAAATGTTTTGTTTTTAAGATAGTTTTTAAAAGATTATTAAGTTATTATTTTTATTTAGCAATCATTCAGTAAATCCATAACCATATAGTTTTCTCTTTATTCCATGAAATGTTTCTTATTAGATTCATCTATTCTTGATTCCAATTTTGCTAGAACTCAGAATATCTGCTTGAGATTTAATTTATAAATTTTTATCAATAAAAGAATGACTCATATAAGAGAATATGGATGTCTTAGATAACAAATATGAAAAATGCTTTACACAAAGACCAAATATATTTTGAGACTAATTGCTTAATGTATCATGAACTATCCAAATGTTAATAAGAAATCACTAATTTTGATATTGAAAAATGATTGCCACTTCTTATAATCAATAAGTATAATAATAGGTGAATCAAAAAAATCCCTAAAATGGAATCGCCTTCATCCTAGATTATAAAAAGAATTTACTTCATTTTTTATAATACTTATGTATTTGAAATCTTAAAAACCTATCATGATTAAATAAAAATTGCTTAATATCTATACCAAAGGGACAATTTCATCTATTTGCAATTATATAATATATTTTGCATATAAAATCATCGATGTATTACGTAATAAAAGTATAAAACAATTAGCAAATTTGCAAACTAAAATATATCAATTGAAATATAAAATCTAAAATTATCATTCAATACTTTTAAAATATCCAAAGTCTACATCCATTGTATAGGAAAATTTTAATATTTGATTCTAAAAACTTACAAACAAATATTGTTTCGATATATATTAGAGAAAATTTTTATTTCAATTAATATTTTTTCTTCATTTTATTACTTAATACTTTATTAAGAAAAATTGATATAAAAAAATTAAGCAGAGTTATACAATAAGAAATATATGTTTTTATAATTAATTATTTATGTAACATCCAAAAATTTGTAATTCTTGAAATCCTTGGAAAAGTCTTGTAATTGAGCATTTGGGAATGATTCCCATTATAATTCCTTGTTTTTCCTTGTGGAATGGATTTTTGGAAGGCATGAAAGCCTTGGATTAGAAGTGTTTGGCATGAGCTTTGGTGAGACAGAGAAGGGATTCCCCATTAGGCAACCAATGAGGTGCTTAATTTTAATTTACTCTCTATCTTGGGGATTTCCCTAAAACTGAGGTCTCAATGGGCACCAAATAAGCCGCCCAATAGGCTAGCATCATTTGGAACTAGGCACCTAGTTTGCCTAAAGGAGGAAAATTGGGCACCCAACCAGGCGCCCAATTTGAGAAAGGAGGAAAAACTGGGTGCCTGGTGAAAAAACTGGGGGCCTGGTTGGGCGCCTAGTTTAAGGGAATTATGAAACTGGGCGCCTGGTTGGATGCCTAGTTTAAGGGAATTATAAAACTGGGGGCCTGGTTGAATGCCCAGTTTGTGGGAAAAATGGAACTGGGCGCCCAACCAGGTGCCCAGTTTGGAAAAATTTAAGGAAAGTAGGCGCCTAGGCACCCACTTTCTAGTTTATTTGGAACTTAGTAGGGATTAGAAAAAAAGAATGAAAAGAGAAAAGGCATGGGTAGAGTTTCAACCATGAGAAGAAGGAAAGAGAAGAAGAGGAAGAGAATGGAAAGGAAGAGAAAGCTTGGAAGTTGAGCTAGTTTGAAGGTAAGCTAAAGCTTTCCTAAACCTTACATAGCTTTAGATTTCCTTAGTCTCCTGTATTATGAGATGATAGTAGATAAAATCTTAGGTAAAGAAAGAGTGGAAGAAAATTATGAGATGTTAGAGGATTAAGCATGCATGCATGCATAGTTTCAGAGAAACCTTGTATGCAGGTAACCCTAATAGTTACTGTGTCTGTATGATAACATAGGTCATAGGGTTATTTTAGAGAGCAGGAACACCAGTGTTAATCTTTAGTTAAGAGTGTTATCGGCTAAGGTGAGTGGGTTTCTCATCTGGCGATGTAAAACTTATTTTAAGCTAGCATGATGATATGAGTAATATCAAGCTGTTGTATAATATGCTTAGTAGAGTATTAAATGTGTTTTTAAACCTGAAAAATGAGAACCTAGTATATGATATTCTGATACATGGATTTTGATGGATGAGTCTTTGAGCATGGATTTTAAAACATGAGTTTAATGTATGAGTTTTGAGCAAAAGAGCAAAGCATGAGTTCTAAGCATGAGTCTCAAGCAAAAGAATTAAGCATGGTTTTGATACATGGGTTTCAGATGCATACATAACATATTTGCATGACTAAATGTTAAAAGAAACATGTTTTGATGCATGTATCATACAGAGTATTCGATCAGCTAGGGGGCTGATCACCCTTTAAACTATGTTGTAGCATGAGCATTTCATGCTACTATTGAGTCGGCACCTCTTTGCAATTTGATTATACAAAGATTCTGAGACTTGGGGTGAGTACAATCTAGATCAAGCACAGTGAGGCAGGTTGTAAGCAGCCCATGGGGGTAAGAATCATATCTCAATAATGAGCTGGTTACTATATAGCTCGTGGGGGCAAAGAAAAAATCCAAGGTCTCAGGATTAAGAGACAAAGCTCACTTTGTCGGATGAACCGCACAGGTAAGGGGTGCTATTTGTGCGGGGATCTTGTTGCTAATTCATACATTCGATAAGAGTACACCTGTAGGAGGGTACCTGTAAGGTGGTACCTGGAGGCATCACATACAACCCAACATTATAAATTTTGGAAAACTTTTATTGATTTTAAAAAGGCCGATGGACCAAGTATTCCCTAGTGGGGGAGGAGTTTAAAAAAGAAATGTCGGTGGGCAAATTTTAAAAAGCAAGCAATGTATTTTTAAAAGAGACGCCAGTGGGCAAGTAATATCCCAGTGGGGATTAGTTTTTAAAAAAGATGCTAGTAAGCAAGTAATATCCTAGTGGGAATGAGTTGTTAAATGAGAAGCCAATGTGCAAAGTAAATTCCAGTGGGGATCAAAGAAATGAGTAAAAAAAATTTTGGACGGTATAAAAAGGATGTATATGTTTTATAAAGGGGAATTTCTATTTGCACAACTCAAATTACTCAGTACACTCCCCGATTTTTTTAAAAAAATTAAATTTCTAAACTACCCTTAAATCTCTCTCCTGCCAAAAAAATTTCTCTCCACACCCTCTCCCTCAACCCACCTGACCAACACCCTCCTCTCCTCTTCCTTTCTCCTTTCTGGCCACAGCAGCGAGCGGCGACAATAGCGAGTGGCGGCAGCAGCGATGGCAGTTACAGTGGCAGCGGTAACAAGTGGATGCGGCGGCCCTCCTCTGGCCTCCGGCTTTCCCTTGGCCTTTGTTCGGCTTAGCATTGTCAAACAAAGGCATTCTGTTCGATCTATTCTTTGTTCGGCTTTGATAGACCGAACAAAAGGCTTTTATTCGATCTATCAGGGTCGAACGGAAAGCTTTCGTTCGGCCCTAATAGGCCAAACGAAGGGACATGGGAAGGGGCAGAGGGGGCAGCTTTCCATTCGGCCCACCGAACGGAGGGACATGGGGGGGTTTGTTTCCACAGCACATGAAGTCATGTTTCCATGGTACAAGCTGACAAAAAGAAAAAAAAAATCTGCATGCTAGTTGAGTTGGATAGAGACGGACGCAGGCCGGCATTGTGTTAAACCCGGCGGGGGAGGGGCGGAAGGAGGGTTTGTTCAGGCGGGGTGTGGAGAGAAATTTTTGCGATGGGGAGAGATTTAAGGGTAGTTTAGGTATTTTTTTTTTTTAAATGAGGGGTGTATTGAGTAATTTGAGTAGTGCAAATAGAAATCCCCTTTATAAAGTAATCCATCATTCATGGATTTTTATATAAATGAGTATTTTCTAGTGAAAAAGTATTCATAGAGTATTTCAGTACTGGTATATTGTTGCAAGCATAAGCTAACCTACAAGTTATCTTTTATCATTGCAAAAAGGTGTATTTATTCATTTATGGAGTTGTTTTCTAGCGAAAAAAATACTTGTATAGTGTTACAATTGAAGATGTATATTATTTGAAGAATAAAATACATTTTATGTTTTCTGATATCATATCCAAAAGTGTATTATGTGTTTACTCATGCTATACATTCTTATTATATTTTGATATGGTGATGTGGTTCTTAATTTTTTCATTGTTATATGGTTATCCAGTCACTAGGACTTAGGTCTCATCCCTCTATGGTTAATATATTTATTTCTAGATCAGTGAGCCTATTTGGCAAGATTAAAAGTTAGCGAGACTGGGAACCTTAGCTGATGAAGCTTGCCGGAAGCAAAAAAGTATAAAGGATAACCTTGTATATTGAGTTAGTTTATGGTGACCTTCATGTATATGTATATGTGTATATGTACAGTGAGATTTTTGGGATGCATTATAAACTCATTTGAAATGAAAGAAAGACTTGTATTTTGGAGGAAATTATGAGTGTAATGTGTGTATCTATGATTTTTATCAATTGTGAATGTGATCATATAAACTACCTAAGGATGACACAGGAAAAATTTTATCTGAGTAGGATGGTATACAATGTTGAAATGATATTTGAGGTAATGCGTATGTATATTTGAGCAGGAAATAAAAAGTTTTTAACATGATGAGATTTTGAGTGTGTGCTACTTGTGATAATTTAATGGAGTTCACTAGGTCTTTATGGAGTACTACATAAAGGCTAGTACAACTCTATCCAATTATCACAGGTATGCACTTTGTCAATGACTCAGGTAAAGGGTACCGACAAGGTTTGGTATCAGAGCCCTAGGTTATTAGGTCCTAGGGAAAGGAGCATAAGTATGAGTACGAGTCTAGGATGATTGAATGATTATGATTAGTGAATGATAAAACTGATGTGATGAACTCTGTCTTGTAGGATGGTTACTATAAGGACAACTAGAGAGGGAGAGCAATCCTCAGGCAGAGGTATAGGTAGAGGTTGGGGCAGACCCAGAAAGTATGATAGAGAGGGCGAGCCTAGTAGGCTCGTTGCCACCGAGACAGTATCTAATGAGGCTAGGGTGGAGGCATCTTCAAAGTAGATGCCATAGTTTTCTTCACAGTCTGCTACCTCTATGTTAGTGGACCCATCTCAAGCACAGACTCAGGGGCCTAGTATGCTAGATCTAGTGGGCATGATCACCCAAGCTGTGGTAGCAGCTGTGGGTTAATCTAGCCTTCAGACTAGAAATTTGGAGGCTAAGAGGAATGTGGAAAGAGCTAGAAAATTGGGAGCTCTGTAGTTCCAAGGAACCACTGATCCTCTTCAGGCCGAGGTATGGCTGCAGAGGATAAAGAGAGTTTTTGATGTGATGAGATGCTTGGAGGAGCAGAAGTTGAGTATAGCCACCTTCTTGCTGGAGGGTAAAGCCCAGAGTTGGTGGAGATCTATGTGTAGCAAGCAGCTACAAGGAGTAGAGATGACTTGGGGGGAATTTAGAAAGGAATTCCACCAACAGTATTATTCTGAGGTTTATAGGGATCAGAAGAGGAGGGAGTTCCTTAGTCTGACTCAGGGAAAAATGACTATGGTAGAATATGAAGCCACTTTTGTTGAGCTATTTCAATTTACTAAGGCATTGGTGGCTGATGAGAGGGAGAGGTATAGACTATTCCATGATGGATTAAATTTTCCTATAAAAGCTAAAACCGGTATGCAGATTTATAATAGTTATTTGGAGTTGGTGCAAGGAGCACTCAGAGCTAAGGAGACTAAAAAAGAATTCATGAGCAGGAAGTAGGAGAAAATGAAAAGAAATGCTCCTAGTTTTTTCTCTACTGCGGGAGAGACTAGTTATTTAAGAAACCCCAGAAGGCAAAGCAATTTCATTCTAATTTGAGAGCCCCTAGTGATGTGGGTAGGGGATCAATATCTGTGTCTATATCCAGTATAGCTCAGAAGAAGCCTTATGGGGGAGTGCCTCAGATTGCTACCAGCAAGGTGTCTGGTGAGGTGAGGGACCAAAGCCATCCATCTGGGGGGGGGGAAGAGTTTCACCTTCATGTAATGCATGTGGAAAATTTTATACTAGAGAGTGTAGGAGGGGCAACAGGGGATGTTATATTTGTGGTGATCTGGACCATATGAAAAGAGATTGCCTCAGGAGAGTGCTGCAGGCTGGTGATTATCCTCAGGGACCAGTAGTGTCAACAGGACAGCCTCACAAGAGGGGTGACAGCAGTGCCCCAGCTTTAGTCGGTCAAATGAGGTCAAATACTAATCAACTAGGAGGGTCATCTAATGTTCCAAGGGATGAGGCTAGAGTGTTAGTGTTGACCCAATTATTGATTTTGATGATTAACAAAAGCCATGAGTATATTCATTGTGTTTCTGACAAATTTGAGAAGTGTTTCAGGAACTAAGAGTGATTAATTATTTAAATGATACACAAAATCAGTTTTGAATTGAGTTTTAAATAAAAAATATTTAAGTTTAGAACTTGGAGTCGATACCCACAGTGTCCGAAGCCGACACCAGGGCATATCAGAACAATTCTATGTTTTCGGCACAGTTTGGAGTCGACACCTGAAACTCTGGAGCTGACTCTAACCTGAGATACAGAGGAGTGCTTTTTGCGTCAGTTTTTGGAGCCGACACCTGGAGTTCAGGAGCCGATACCTAGAGTTCGGGAGCCGACACCTAAAATTTTGGAGCCGACTCTAACCTGAGAACAGAGAGCGTATTTTTAAGACATCATTAGAGTCGACACCCTCGGATATTGGAGCCGACTCCTGAATGCGCCGAGCCAACACATCACTTTTTCGGAGCCAACTCCCTAATGAACTTTTTATTACCATTTTTGGAAACCCGAGTTGGAGCCGACACATGCAAAGTTGGAGCCGACTCCAATCTGTCAGGAATGGATTTTCAAATTGTCAGAACGGACTCTAACGGTAATATTTTTCCACCTAATCTCTAACGGCTATGTTTCTTTGCGTGTAGAAGCAATCCAAGTACCTTATATCCATATCCCTTCGCGAATAACCCTTGGCAGAAGAGAGCTTCGCAGGTGGGTCACATTTATCATACACTTCACAGTATGTCATACCAGTGTCTCTACACTCCTTGGTTAAGAGGATAACCAACCTATATGACATACATCAACCTATACTTAATACGCTATCATCCTATAACAATATATCCTTTGGTTGCAAACAGTTTTAAGAACTACTCGATATATTCTCTCTATATCGAATGTAAGGTAGTTCTAAGGACTCCATCACACAAGAGTTTTTATAGAAAAATATAAATATGATAAACTGCCAAAAAATATTTTTATTTATTATAAAGCTCATATACAATTACAATTAGCATAACTGTCTACAGCCTAAATGATTGGCTTTGGGATACATTTCCCAACAGGCACTACCTATATGGAAGGAAGTGCTAGATATTTACTGATCATAATAGTTTAAAATATATTTTAACCCAAAAGGAATTAAATTTAAGCCAAAGGATGTGGATTGAATTAATTAAGGATTATGATTGTACTATTGAGTATTACCCGAAAAAAGCTAATGTTGTGGCTGATGCTTTGATGCAAAAATCTATGGCCATATTAGCTTCTATTTGAGCAGTGCAGCTATCCTTGATGATTGAACTGAGAAGGTTAGATGCATACCTAGCTGTGAAAAAATCAGGAGCCTTGTTAGCCACTTTCAGAGTGAGACCCCTGATGCTTGAGGAAATATATGAGGCTCAGCTGCTAGACCCGCAATTGCAGAAAGTTAGAGAATTGATCCAGAGTGGATCTTAGTCAGAGTTTTCTATCAGAAATGTTGGGGTACTATTGTTTAAGGGTAGATTATGTGTGCCAGCTGTGAAATCATTGAAAGAGCATATTTTGAAGGAAGCATATAGCTTAACTTATTCTATGCACCAAGGCAGTACTAAGATATATAGAACTATCAAGCAGAATTACTATTGGAATGGGATAAGAAAGGAGATAGCTGAGTATGTATCTAAATGTTTGGTGTGTTAGCATATTAAAGCTGGACATCAGAGTCCGGCTAGCAAGCTATAACCTCTGTTCATGCCGGAGTGAAAATGGGAGCATATAACTATGGATTTTGTTGTAGGTCTCCCAAGGACAATAGAGGGTAATGATGCTATATGGGTGATAGTTGATAGATTGACTAAATCTATCTACTTCTTACCTATTCAGATTTCTTTTACTTTGGATAGATTAGCAAAGTTATATGTGCATGAAATTGTGAGTAGGCATAGTGTGCCTATATCAATTGTATCGGATAGAGATCCAAGGTTTACATCTCATTTTTTGGCAGAATTGTAAAAGGCTTTGGAAAGAAAATTAACATTCAGCACAGCATTTCACCCCCAAACTGATGGTCAGTCCGAGAGAACCATCCAAACACTGGAGGATATGTTGAGGGCATGTGTCATTGAGTTTTCTGGTAACTGGGATGATCATGTGCCTTTGATAGAATTTGCTTATAATAACAGCTACCATTCTAGCATTGATATGGCACCATATGAGGCCTTATATGGGAGAAAATGTAGAACTTCAGTGTGTTGGGATGAGAAGGGAGAGAGGAGGCTATTAGGCCCATAATTAGTTTAGCTCACAATAGATCAAGTTAAAATCATAAGAGGTAAGTTAAAAGTAGCTTAGAATAGGCAGAAGAGCTATGCAGATAAGAAGTATAAGGAAGTGAAGTTTGAGGTTGGAGACATAGTCTTCTTAAAAGTATCTCCTTGGAAGGATATCATGAGGTTTGGGAAGAAGGGCAAGTTGAGTCCTAGGTATATTGGATTCTATAAAATTTTAGAAAAAGTTGGGACACTTGCTTACAGATTAGAGTTACCTTAAACTTATCTCAAATTCATAATGTATTTCATGTATCAATGTTTAGGAAGTATGTGCCGATTCCTCCCATGTGATTCAGTCTGAGTCTACTGAGCTGCAGAAGGATCTGTCATTTGCAGTGGAGTTAGTGAGGGTTCTAAGCAGAGAGGTTAAGCAGTTTCGTAGTAAAAGAATCCCTTTGGTCAAGGTTCAGTGGCAGAACTACCGAAGAGAAAAAGCTACATGGAAGAGGGAGGATGAGATGAAATTGAAGTACCCCCATCTTTTTGAGAATTAATTTGGCTAAATTTTGGGGACGAAATTTTCTTATGGGGGAAAGAATTGTAACATCTAGAAATTTGTAATTCTTGAAATCCTTGGAAAAGTCTTGTAATAATGAATTATGTGTTTTTGTTGTAACGAAAGTTTTGATGGCTTCAATAAGTTGTTGGTTATTTTGATCATTTGATTAATGCTAGGCGGAAAATTTTGGGGTGTATATGAGTTAGAATGAAATTTTGTATGAACTCCTTGAGTAATTGAGCTTTTGTATCGGCATCCCCTTCATCTTGGGACAACAACCTGCACACTTGAGGTAATCGGATAGAGTTTTACTAGCCTTTATATAGTGCTCCATAAAGACCTAGGAAACTTTGACAGATTATCACAAGAGGTAGACACTCAAAAATGCGTTCTATTAAAAACTTTGTTATTTTCTGCTCAAATATACATACACATCACCACAATATCATTTCAACATTTTATGACATCCTACTCAGATAAACTTTTTCTTGTGACATCCTCAGGCAGTTTATAAGATCACATTCACAATCGACAACAATCCATAGATACACATATTATACTCATAATTTCCTCCAAAATATAAAGTTTTCTTTCATTTCAAAAAAGTTCATGATACACCACCAAATCTCACTGTATTCATATACATATACATACACACGAAAGTCACTCCACACTAACTCAATATACAAAGCTATCATTATACACTCTTGCATTCAAGCAAGCTTCACCAGCTAAGGGTCTGATCCCGCTAATCCTTTGATCCTACCAAATAGGCTCACTGATCTAAAAATAAAAATGTCAACATAGAGGGATGGGACCTAAGTCACAGTGACTAGATAACCTTCTAACCATGAAGAAATTGAGAACCACATTACCATATCAAAGTATAATAAGCACGTATAGCATGAGTAAACACGAAATACACATTTAGACATGATATTAAAAAATATAAAACGTAGCTTATACTTTGAATAATATACATCTTTAACTGAAATACCATACAAGTATTTTTTTCATTGGAAAACATCTTTATACATGAATAAATATACCTTTTTGAAATAAGAAAGGATCACTTGTAATTTAGCTTATGCTTGCAACAATATATCAGTACTGAAATACTCTATAAATAACTTTTCCACTAGAAAATAACTCATGTATATGAAAATCCATGCATGATCATTACATTATAACACATATACATTCTTTTAATACAACCCAGACTTCCTGTATTCATTTTCTTGATCCCTACTGGAATCTAGCATGCCTACTGGCATTACTTTTACAAACTCATCCCCACTGGAATATTGCTTGCCCACTAGCATCTCTTTTTGAAACTCATCCCCACTGGGATATTGCTTGGCTCACCAGGCCCTTTAGTTCAAACTTAATGCATGCTTTTCGATATTGGCCCTCCAAGCCTCTTTTTAAAAATCTTCCCTACTAGGATTATATTTAGCCCACTTGCCTTTTTAAAACCAAATGCAAGTGTTTTTTAAAACTTTATGATGCTGAGTCGTGTGTGAAACCTCCGAGGTACTACCCTACAGTCGCCCTTCTATAGGTATACTCTCGATAGGTACATGAACTGGCAATAGGATCCCCACACAAATAGCACCCTTTATCCATGCGGTTCACTCAGCAAAGTTTTCTTTTTGTTCCTTGACCCCGGGACCTTAAGTTTTCTCTTTGCCCCCATGGGCTATATAATAACCAACTCCATTGAGCTATGATTCCTGCCCCCATGGGCTGCTTGCAACATGTCCCACTGGACTTAGTCTAGCTTGTACTCACCTTTGGCCATGGAATCATCGTACCATCGTAAGGAGGTGCCACTGTATCTGTAGTATGCAATGCTCATGTTACAGCACAGTCTAAAGGATGATCAGCCCCATAGCTGTCCAAATGCTCTATATGATACATACATCCAAAACATATTCTTTTTAATAATTCATTATGCAAATATGCCATGTATGCATTTGAAATCCACATATCAAACTCATGCTTTATTCTTTTTGCTTGAGATTTATGCTCAGAACTCATGCTTTGCTCTTTTGCTCAAAACTTATTTTTAACTCATGTTTTAAAAATCCATGCTCAAAGACTCAAGCATCAGAACCCATGCATCAGAATATCATATACTAAGTTCTCATTCTTTAGGTTTAAAAATATATTTAATACTCTGCTAAGCATATCATACCATAGCTTGGTATTAAACATATAACTATGCTAGCTCAAAATAAGTTTTTCATTGCTAGATGAGAAACCCACTCATCTTAGCAAATAGCACTCTTAACTGGGTATCAACACTGGTGTTCCTATTCCCTAGAATAACTCTCTCGACCTATATCATTATAGACAGAGTAACCATAAGGATCACCTGCACGCAAGATTTTTTCTAAAACTATGCATGCATACATGCTCTAACCTCTGATATCATATGATTTTCTTTCATCCTTTCTCTATTTAAGATTACTTCTACTATTATCTTATAACATAAAAAAAAAAAAAAATCTAAAACCATGCAAGGTGTAGGGAAGCTATAGCTTACCTGGAGACTAGCATAGCTTTCAAGCTTTTCCATCCCTTCTCTTCTTCTTCTTTCTTTCTTTCTTTCTTTCTTTTCCTTTCTTCCCTTCCACGGCCGAACCTCTGGTTATGCCCTCTTTCTTTTCTTTTCTTTCCTTTCCTTTCTCTCTTCTTTCTTTTCTCTTTTAAAGCCTCAGATCTTTCCATTGGGTACCTAACGCCCACCATTGGGCGACCAACTTTTCCTATTGGGCAACCAATGCCCACCATTGGGTGCCTAACTCTCACATCATTACAGAATTAGTCATCCAATACCCATCATTGGATGACTAACTCCCTTGTTAGGCGCCCAATGCCCACTATTGGGTGCCTAACTCCTCGTGTTTCAGAATTGGTCGCCCAATGCCCACTATTGGGCGACCAACCCCAACTCCTCTTTCATCCATTCCCTTAGGCAAATCCGAAAGAAAATCATGAACTGGATGACCAACCGGTCGTCCAATTCCCTCCTACCAAGGCTGGGCGCCTAATTGGGTGTCCAATCTTCCTTGAATCCAGATTTTTAAAAATTTTCTAAGGCCCTCAAGCCTTCTAATAAATCTAAAAAATTTACAGGCCCTCATACATCAAAAAAGTTCCATCATGCCAGGAAGAAATAAGGAACATCAAACATGGGAATCATTCCCCAAAAACCCAAATACTTAGGGGATTCATATAAAATATTTAATCCAACTCATTTACACCATACAATTTTTTCTTTTTTACATTTAATTATCCAGTGGCCAACATGACCAACAAATCATTGGAACCATCTAAGCTTTCATTACAACAAACATATCATTTAATGTTACAAAGGTTACAAAATTTTAGGATGTTACATTTTGGAATGATTCCCATGTGTAATTCCTTGTTTCCCCTTATGGAATGGATTTTTGGAAGGCATGAAAGCCTTGGATCAGAAGTGTTTGGCATGGGCTTTGGTGAGACAGAAAGGGATTCCCCATTAGGCGACCAATCAAGCGCCTAATTTTAATTTGCTCTTTGTCTTGGGGATTTCCCTGAGACTGAGGTCTCAATGGGTGCCAAATAGGCTGGCATCATTTGGAACTAGGCACCAAGTTTGCATAGAGGAGGAAAACTGGGTGCCCAGTTTGAGAAAGGAGGGAAAACTGGGCGCCCAGTTTTGGGCACCCAGTTTGGATAATGGATGAAACTGGGAGCCTGGTTGGACACCCAGTTTAAGGGAATTATGAAAATGGGCACCTGGTTGGATGCATAGTTTAAGGGAATTATGAAATTGGGCACCTGGTTGGATGCCCAGTTTGTGGAAAAAATGAAACTGGGTGCCCAACTAGGTGCCCAGTTTGAAAAAATTTAAGAAAAGTAGGCGCCTACTTACTGATTTATTTGGAATTCAGTGGGGATTAGAAAGAAAAGAATGAAAAGATAAAAGGCACGGATAGAGTTTCAGTCATGAGAAGAAGGAAAGAGAAGAAGAGGAAAAGAAGGGAAGGAAGAGAAAGCTTGGAAGTTGAGCTAGTTTCAAGGTAAGTTAAAGCTTCCCTAGACCTTGTATGGCTTTAGATTTCCTTAGTTTCCTATATTATGAGATGATAATAGATCAAATCTTAGGTAGAAAAAGAGTGAAAGAAAATTATGAGATGCTAGAGAATTGAGCATATACATGCATGCATAGTTTCAGAAAAACCTTGTGTAGAGGTAACCCTAATAGTTACTGTGTCTGTATGATGACATAGGTCAAGAGGGTTGTTCCAGAAAGCAGAAACATCGGTGTTGATTCCCAGTTAAGAGTGCTATCGGCTAAGGTGAGTAGATTTCTTATCTGGCAATGTAAAACTTATTTTGAGCTAGCATGGTGATATGACTAATACCAAGCTGTAGTATAATATGCTTAGTAGAGTATTAAATGTGTTTTTAAACCTGAGAAATGAGAACCTAGTATATGATATTCTGATACATGGATTTTGATGCATGAGTCTTTGAGCATGGGTTTTAAAACATGAGTTTAAGATATGAGTTTTGAGCAAAAGAGCAAAGCATGTGTTCTGAGCATGAGTCTCAAGCAAAAGAATTAAGCATGAGTTTTAATACATGGGTTTCAGATGCATACATAGCATATTTACATGATAAAATATTAAAAAGAACTTGTTTTGATGCATGTATTATACAAAGCATTCGGGCAGCTAGGAAGCTGATCATCATTTAGTCTGTGCCATAGCATGAGCATTGCATACTACTATTAAGCTGACACCTCCTTGCGCTTTGATCGTACGATGATCCGAAACTTGGGATAAGTACAAATTAAACCAAGCCCAATGTGGTAGATTATAAGAAGACTGTAGGGGCAAGAATCATAGCCCGATAATAAGCTGGTTACTATATAGCCCATGAGGGCAAAGAGAAAACCTGAAGTCTCAGGGTTAAAAGACAAAGTTCACTTTGCCGGATGAACCGTATGGATAAGGGGAACTATTTGTACGAAAATCCTATTGTTAGTTCACACCTGATGAGAGTATAGCTACAGAAGGGCGATTGTAGGATGGTACCTCGGAGGCATCACAATCAGCTCAGCATTATAAGTTTTAAAAAACTTGCATTGGTTTTAAAAAGGCCAATGGGCCAAGCATTCCTTAGTGGGAGGGGGGAGTTTCAAAAAGAAATGTCGGTGGGCAAATTTTGAAAAGCATGCAATGTATTTTTAAAAAAGATGCCAATGGGCAATTAATATCCAAGTGGGATGAGTTTTTAAAAGAGATGCTAGTGGGCAAGTAATATCCCAGTGGAGATGAGTTGTTAAAAGAGAAGCCAGTGGGCAAAGTAAATCCCAATGGGGATCAAAGAAATGAGTAAAGAAAGTCTGGGTTGTATAAAAAGGAAGTTTATGTTTTATAAAATAATGCATCATTCATGGATTTTTATATAAATGAGTATTTTTCAGTGAAAAAGTATTCATAGAGTATTTCAGTACTAGTATTTTGTTGCAAGCATAAGCTAACTTACAGGTTATCTTTTATCATTGTAAATCAATGTATTTATTCATTTATGGAGTTATTTTTCAGTGAAAAAAAATACTTGTACAGTATTTTAATTAAAGATGTATATTATTCGAAGAATAAGCTACATTTTATATTTTTTGATATCATGTTCAAAAGTGTATTATTTTTTACTCATGCTATATGTTCTTATTATATTTTGATATGGTGATGTAGTTCTCAATTTTTTTTTCATAGTTAGATGGTTATTCAGTTAATAGGACTTAGGTCTCACCCCTCTATGGTTGATATTTTTATTTTCAAATCAGTGAGCCTATTTGGCAGGATCAAAAGTTAGCGGGACTAGGACCCTTAGCTGATGAAGCTTACCGAAAGCAAAAGAGTATAAAGGATAGCCTTGTATATTGAGTTAGTATGGGGTTACCTTCATGTTTATGTATATGTGTATACGTATAGTGAGATTTTTAGGATGTATCATAAACTCATTTGAAATGAAAGAAAGGCTTGTATTTTGGAGAAAATTATGAGTGTAATGTGTGTATCTATGATTTTTATGAATTATGAATGTGATTATATAAACTGACTGAGGATGACACAGAAAAAAATTTATCTGAGCAAGATGATATAAAATGTTGAAAAGATATTTGAGGTAATGTGTATATATAGAAAATAATTTTTTTAAAGGATGAGATTTTGAGTGTGTGCTACTCGTGATAATTTAATGGAGTTTACTAGGTCTTTATGGAGTATTACATAAAAGCTAGTAGAACTCTATCCGATTACTATAAGTATGCACTCTGTCGATGACCCAAGTAGAGAGTGCCAACAATTTAAAATATGAATAAATAAAAGAATGAAGATATTGCAACATATCATGATAGTTAGATAATATAGCCTCCCTTATAAATAAATAGGAGTGTTATTATATGATGTTAAAATTAAATTTTAATGTATTTATATGCAAATAAAGAGAATAGAAAAGAGATTATTATTTACTTTAAGCACTCCAAAGAAAAATATCACATGTTCATAGTGGTCACTAATTTCTAACATCAATTTCAATAAAAGATTCATAACTACAATTATTATTATGATTTAATGTGGAGTTATACATTTATACATTTTTAATTATATATTAATATAGTGATACAAAAAGTAGAGAAAATGCCATAGAACTATCACAAAGGCAAAAGATGATCTTATGATAGAGATAATAATTAATCAATAATGCTATCAACAATAACCACTTCAATAATAAAGATTATGAACACATTATAACATTGCTTTGGTTTATATAAAATTAAAGTATCTCGATAACTCATATTCTTCATGGTCATAGTTTAATAAAAATTTTATATTTTAATATTTTGTAGTCATACATAAGTCTTATAATAAATTAATTTTTTCTTTTAAAATATTCCTTTAGTTGTACATCCTTAATAGATTTTTGTAAGAAAAATAATATTAAAAATTGATAATATAGGTATCCACCATGAATGTTATTTCAAGTCCAACATGAACCTACTTGAGGATTGAAAAGGTTAATAAAATATATTAATAAGGACTCTTTCTTTATAAACAAATAGAAATAGTGTTAAACTTAATAAAATGAAATAGATTAATTTCTAAAAGAAATAGGAGATAAAAGTGAAAAAAAATATATTTTATTTTTATGTAAACCAAAGCAATGTTATAGATTAAAATCTAAGAAATAAAAAATATATTTTTGTCTACATAAGATCAAAAATGATGATTCCTACCATAGAAAGAATGCAAGAAAGAGAACAAAACGTACCTCCTTAAATCTTATTATATTTGGATGTTTTAGTATTCTATGGTTAAAGATTTCCTTTCGTACATTCTCATTAACCTGCAGATCAATATAGTTCAATATATTAAAAGTTTTCAAAATCAGTATGAACACAAGCCTTGTAAATCAAGGAAAAAATTACAATCTGGGAAAAACTTTAATAGTAGGTTAAGATATTTTCTAAGGAATATATCACTAATAAAAACATGAAATCTATTGAAAGAGAAAAGGATGCAACTAAAATCTAAATGTTAAAAGTAATATTCTGCAATGATATAAAATCCAATTAAAGCAGCAAAAAAGAATAGAGGAAAGGTATAGGAACCTTTTCCCTCATTCTTCGTAATAATCTTTAATCAACAAACCAAAAGAAATGATCAAGTTCTAACAAAACATAACTCAAGATTTGACCTTCTATTATAATCCTGAGGCCAAAAAAGAAAGAGAGAAAGGAAAGAAGAGATGAACCTTTTCTCCTCTCTTTATAAATTTCACGGCAAACAACTCCTTTGTCTTTACATCTCTAACTAGCTTAGCCGTCCCAAAAGCTCCAGATCCGATGTCCTTCAGCACTTCATATTGCTCCATTTTGATTTAGAAATCCAAAAGAAATGAGGGCAAGTATGATCGATCAGCACTAAAACTAATACTCTTGTTCTATTCCTTTCGTGCTCTTATTCTCTTGCAGAGAAGAAAAGAGGAGGAACAAGAAAGGGAAAGGATGGAAGAGGAGGAACAAGAAAGGGAAAGGATGGAAGAGTTTTGTGCCTGAATGTGAGCTTTGTCTCATTTCCTTACCATTTATAAGTATAAATAATTTACTTGTCTAATAGTAGGAAATATCTTGGAAAGTCGACTCGGAATATTCGACGAAGGATTACGTATGCAATCATAAAATGCACTTTCGCATTTTTACCCCTTCAAAAGGACATATTTGCCCATCAAAAATTTTAGATTTTGATGATTTAATATGAGACATGTATGTTATATAGTTTATCTCAAAAATTACAAAAGTAAACCACAATAAAAGCTTTTTGAATATACATATCTAATTTTATAAAATTTCAAAAAAAATCAAGCATATAAATATTAGTAGAGAATTACTTAGGAGAATTAGCACTCCAAGATTTTCACTCCAAACTTACTCTCTAATTGCAGTCGATTTTTGTAAGTCTTGAATGTGGTGGTAGATCTTGCTTCTAAAAATTCCATTCAAACATATCCTAAATGGTCACATTGGTGTATAGTAGGTTTAATGTTCCTCCTAAATCAAGTGCATTAATATATGTAACTTTGAAAAGCATGCATAATTATGACCTATGGGTGGTTTAGAATTTGACTCAATCTAGAAATACTATTAATGTGTTGCAACCTAATTTTAACATATCCAATGCTTAAGTTGGCCTTCCAAGGATATCTAACTTGTTCAATTAGGACTCAATGATTATTCAACCTCAGTACAAGTTAATTATTGTTGAAGTCATGTTGCCAAAAGATTGAAATCAACTTATCATTGAAGTCAACTTATCTAATGACAAATTTGGGTTGTGAAATGTGAGATAGCTTTTAATAATATCTTGTTTGAAATACATTAATCTAACCTAGGAATAATATCTTTAACTTCTAAGCTCACTTAATCTTTCTAGAATTCATCTTAGGAAAATCTTCTAAAATAATAAAGGCACCATTTGCTTACTCTAGGGTGTAACCGTGCCTTGTTTGTATGAGTCATGGCTTGAGCATGATTTACTAATTAATGACGTTCATTTGAATTCATCTTACCATAAGCTAGACATCAACTCCACTTAATTACACTTGAGTTAGCATAATATATTCAAGAAAGAGGCAAACATTTGATGTCATAAGGGAGGTTGCAACAATAAATTGTTCGACAATATATATTAGATTAACCTTACCCTAAAGCTCACTCCATATGGCTTGGACCAAATATGTGAAAGATTACAATAATGGAATCAAAAAATGAGCAAAGATGACAACTATTCTAATTACAGTGACAATTGATTTGGAAAGTATTTAAACTCATCACCAATAGCAAACTAGGATTTGAATTCACAAAATTGAACACTTGAATCTAAAAGCTTGACTTATTTAACGATGCATATCATGCTTAACACGACTTATCTTTGGTAAATATATAAATGTATATTATATAACATACAATGTAAAACTATCAAAATCTAAAATCATGTCTTTTTATTAGATTATAAATGATCATAGTATATAGCATATACCAAAATTTGGTACATCCAATGCATATTTCTCCAAGTGAAGGGAGCAATATGCATGACTCATATCAATAACTATTTTGTTTGGAATAAATTGATAAATATACTTCTAACTTAATATTATAAGTGTAATGCTTCAAACTTTCTTGCTAGCCTAATTAATCTGTTAGTTGATAGCAAGTAAACTTAAGTTATAAACTCTTCAAATCATTCTTTTTCATCTAATATGAAACTATTTTTATGCATCCTTCTTTGTCAAAAGATGTCCTTATCAAATGTTGCAAGTTAGTACTGATGTCATTTGTAATAACGTAAGCCTGCCTGCTAGTCTAATTGACTCATTAATGTGTCAAGTCCATATGACCTTAAAAACTCAAGTCAAAATTCATTGGTATTGGATGAAGTTGAGTTACAAACTTCTCAAGCCATTTTTTTTTGTTCGATGTACGACTATTTTTATGCATCTATCAGCTGATTTAGGGAACTGCAATAAGTTTCTCTCTTTCTTTGTCTTAGATTATACAATCACAGTTGTAGTTACTAAAATGGATGCAATAAGGATGAAGAGATGTGGGAGCAAAACAATTATCAGGCAATGAATATTCATAGGCCCCAAAATTATAGAATGTAAAGATACACTAAATGCAATTAGTTGTGCAAAGTTTAGCCTCAAACTCCAAACCCCAAGGCAGATTTTTTTTTTTCTAAAACCCATATTGGACCAAATATCAAGTTGAGCACTTGCAATTTTCCTTAGTGTGGCAACTCCTACTTTACAGTAACTTATAAATAATCCCATCTTTGATATATAAATTAATGCAATTCTTTGGGTTCAGGTAGCACTCTTTTTTTAAGAAGAGATACGAGAGAACTTAACAAGCCAAAAGTTTTGTTGCCAAGTACATACATAAATATTACATATAATATTTAACTAGGTAAGGAATCACAACCGTCCCTATGTCCTCTTATACTAGCCTACGCACCAAACTTAATCCTTATTTTTTATTTCTTTTAAAAAAATTATTTCATTTATCAAATGCTCTTTAATAACCAGGCATAGAGCTTCCTGAATGCTACTTGTGGCTAAATATATGTGCACAAAAATCATGCTACATTGCAGCCCATGTTGCTTGAATTAATGCAAGCATTTGATATATAGGTACAATTTTAAAATTAAGAAAGAAAGAGAGAGAGAGAGAGAGAGAGAGAGAGAGGAAAAAGCAGTGTAAAACTAAAACTTAGACGGCTAAATTTGGGATTTATAAGGGTATAGATGTCCTTTTACTTTTGTTCTGACCGCGGAAAACCCTCGACGTAAGGACAAAGAATTGGGATAGCATTCAAATCCCAATTTATTGGTTTCAGACGGAAAGAGACTTCGGGTTTCATGGGCTATTAAATCTCCTAGTACTAACCATGTTCAAACCATAGTCGTAAGACCCGGCTCAAATATTGACCCGACCAAGAACTTGAATCATCGGATCATTGGTTCAACCATTGGGTCACTGGTTCAATCATCGATCAATTATATTAATATAAAAATATATTTATATTAATAAAAATTAATTTTTAATAAAAATTTCAAGGTTAACATGATAAAAAAAACCTGTGATCCGAACCGGTTCAAGTTAGATTGATCGGTTCATGGGTGAATCGGATGGATTAATCAGATTATTCTGGGTCACTTACACATTTGGTTTTATATTAAAATCGAATCGATTTAGCCTTCGGGTTTCAATTCAACCGATTCAACCGATTAATTCGGTCTGACAGTGATAACTATGATCCAAACTAAAGTCCTCACAGATATTAATTAACCCCATCTTCAATGTCAAGACATGCACCGTTCTCACCAAACGATGCCAGCTTCTGGTTACAATTTTGTCCTGCACCGGCTGCACGGATTGCGTGATGCTCATATTAAAAAACAAAAAAAAAGGAGTTACGAAGGGTAGGACCCGACTCGCGAGCGTCCAAGTGTTCCAATATTTATAGAAAGCAACACCGACGTTTACTCTAATTCTGTTCGCTTTCCATCCTTTTTCACACTCCTCATCCACTGAAGAGACGTTTAAATTTTTTCTTCTCCTTCCTCAACCTTTTATCCGGCCCCAGCAAACAACTCATAAGTGGCTCCAGTTCATGAAATGGGGGAGAGTCATTAAGAAACAGGTTAAGGCGAGGACAAAGTAATTAGAGGTCCCTAACAAGTTTTGTCTGTTCCATTTGGGAAGAAGGCACTTGGAAGAGAGAGGCTTAGCTCTTAAAACTTTTTGCCGGTGAATTTCATACTAAAAATAAACTCTAGTAATAAATGCTGAACTAACTCGTAGAATTATCAGACAAAAGTAAATTTACAACTTAAGTAGTATTTAAAATAGAAGATAAAAAGAATATTCTCTAAATATTCCTTCTTAGTTTTAGGTTGTGTTTGAAATAGAAGATAAGAAGGAATATTTCTAACAAGTTTTGTTTGTTCTATTTGGGAAGAAGGCACTTTGGAAGAGAGAGAGAGGCTTGGCCCTTAAAACTTTTTGCCGGTGAATTCCATAATAAAAACAAACTCTAGTAACAAATGCTGACAAAAGCAAATTTACAACTTAGATATTATTTGAAATAGAAGATAAAAGGAAATATCTTCCGAATATTCCTTCTTATCTCTAGGATGTGTTTAAGATAGGAAAAAAGGGAAATATCCAAAAGTTATAACTAGATGAGATAATTCTGAAAAAGTTTAACTAGATAGGATACCCCATGTTTAACCATGGATTATCCCCTGAATTTATTCCCTAGGAACCTCATGAATAACTAAAGCTATCTCTTAATGGCAAAGTTGTTATTTAAAAAAGATGGTTATCCCTTCAGCTATCTTTGGATAAATACTATCATGTACACTTATCCAGAAATAGCTTTTTGAAAATCAAACACTATCTTAATGTCCAACTATATCGCCAGGTTTGTTACTGATAGCATGTACCATCTCAAGTGCAAACTGTCAATAAAAATATTTTTTTAAAAATAACATCATAGCTTTGTAATTTTTTTTGTTTAAATTTATATGTTTGGTTTGACTAAAAATAGAAGGAAGAACCCTGGTCCCCCACACCCCACCGCCCCCTCCATCCCTTTTTTTTTTCCCCAATCCATCCAATTTGAAGCATTAGATAATGTAAGTTTTGAAAGCAGGGTTTCAAGCTAGACTTGTTTGCTTTCATTATAAATATGATAAAAAAGATATATAAAACCCCCCAGTGAAGTTAGCATGTTTGAATTTGGACCAGATTCTTTCTCTACTTAGAGGAGTAAAAGACAAGGAATTTATATCAAGAATGCTGCATTCAAAACTGAAACCAAACTCTAATAATAAATGGAGAACTAACACAGATTGTAAGGTGTCCAACTGTACCATCAGGCTCCTACTGATAGCTTGTACCATCTCAAGAATTAGCTGTCAACGAAAGTATTTGAAAAAAAAAAATAACATAATTGTGTTTGGTTTCACTAGAGATAGGAGGATGCAATTCTTTCACGCCATTCATTTTAAACCTTTAATTGAAAACGTATTAGAAAATAATATAAATTTTGATAGCAGGTTTTGACTCCTCCTTTGCTTTCATTAATTGATGATGATAAAATAGATATATAAAACCTCTATTTATACCAATAAGGGTCTTCATATTCGAATTTAGATCAAAATCCTCCTCTAATTAAAATATTAAATAATAAAAATTTATATCAAAATAAACGTGTCCAGGAGTTAGATCTGAACTCCTACATTATTTTCTTTCTTGTTCATTGAAGGATATGTTGATCAAATACGATCAAAATAGAGAGACTTTACTTTTCGGCCTCGCAATGAGCCTTCCAATGGTGGTAATACCCTCTTAGCAGGCAACAAGCGCTTCATTTTGCCATCTCAAGTGCTGATGGTATATGTATATAAAAAACTATGATGTATGAAAGCTTTGGTATAGAATAGAGTTCTAGATGAAGTAGACCTTGCTTTGAAATTCTATCCAGACCTAATTGAAATGGCCAATTTGATTTACAATGGATCCAGTGACTTCCTTGGATTGATGGTATAATAATATGTAGCACTCCTATTACATAAAAGTGCTATCCATGATTACAGCCAAGCACTTGTATATATTTTGCCGAAGTGCTGTGTCAATAGCAAGGGTTTATATTTTCTTAGGTATGGCAATATTCAAGTGTGAGTGACATTGAAAAATCAACATAAATGATGTATTCAGAACATGTATTGAAAATACTTTTCATGAATTTTTTAAAAGAGAGCTTTAAGTGGCGTGTCATTTGCTGGGGTCATATTTTCTTAGGTATAGCCATGTATAAGAGTTTGTGTCATAAAAAAAAATTAACATAAATAAATGTAGAACAAAAAAAAGGGCTTTTCATAAATTTTTCGAAAGAGAGCTTTACTCTTGAGTGTGTACCGATATATGGGCTTGTTTTAGCCTTGCATAGTAAACTTCATGCTTAACATAACATTTTTTTAATACTATTTTTGTAAAATAATTTCTTGAATTAGGCTACTAATTGGAAACTATTTATAGATGTAGAATAATTTTTGCCATGTCAACGATGACATTGGTAACATTGGAGGACATGGTGATGAAACGATATATGTATATATATATTCAATTCTATTTGTTAAGTATTTTCATAATATATTTATTGTATAGAAAAAAGTAAAGAAGTAACATCTCCATCCAATACGGAGTTAGAATAGGTAAATAAAAAAAATAAGATATATTTATCCTCAGAAGTTTTATAAATTAGTTGTGCACTCGTACAATACATAGGGTACATATAAATGGCTTTTGTTACCATACTTTTGACTATACATGGATGGTTATAAATGGCTATAGATTAGTCCTAAACTATAATGGGATAGTAATTTTATATCATCTTTTAGTATTTTAATATTTAGCGCAAGAGTTATAAGGATTATATAAATAATAAAAGAGCATTTAGTAAGTGGCTCTTTGAAAAATTAATAGAGCTATAACTTTTAGTCTCTGTTTAACTAGTTTTATTACTCTTGGCCCCACACACTTTATTATGTTCAGTGTACATGCTTATCCACTTAGTGCATATATTAATATTCTTGATCTCACACACTTTATTATGTTAACTGTACATACTTATCTACTTAGTGCATATATTAATATTCTCATTGCACACATTTATCCATCTACTGTATATACTTATTCTATTTTTTCAATGTACACATTTTGTTAAAGGCCTAATATATGGTTGTTTGAAAGTTTTATTGGAACTAGAGAGGGGCTTTTTACCAACGGTCATAAGAAAACAGTGTAAGAACGTTTCAGTGAGGTGCAATCAACGAAGAGGTAGATGGCTTGTCCCACCCCTCGTCCCCTTTCCAAACAAAGCCTTTAGTTCAAATGTAGAAATTCTGTCCAACTTGCAAGTGGAGAATGGTGTAATCGTTGAGCTACAGTCTTTGTGATTCCAACTCCTCTGGACGGTGAATCAGCTGTAACGTGATTCATCTTTTGTTTGTTAGTGCCATCCTCCCAAGGGTACAGTCCACGTCGCATATACAACAAATCTATTCCAAGAACAATATTAGTTTATATACATTGAAGTTCCAAACAACGCTTCTTTCTTCTAGTTGGCATATCCCCCAAGACTCTCAACGTACGTCCATTATGTTAACATATTAATGCTGCTAATTTCCATATATACATTGGGATGTGAGAACTGGCCAGGACTGGGGAGAGAACATTAACCTAAGCCCTTTATTCTAAGGCTAAACTGATAAAATGCAAAGCTGGCACGTCAAAAGAAGTTTGCATGCATGAGCCATTTAATCGAACATGATAAGATTTAATTCAAAATTAACAGCGGTGGAACTACACTCGATCAGATGTCGAGCATGAAGCTCTGCACTTTTCTGTGTATTGTATTTACTCTTGGGGCATATACATATATATGTACAAACCGGATGGTACATAGAGTTAGTGAAGTCCATCAAAGTCTGGCTCCAAGATGAGTTCAGGACCAAGGTATGGTGCTCCAGCAACAACCAAATCTTCTGGCAAATCCTTTTCTTCAAGTATGGATAATCCTAAATAACATGATCAGTTATAAGAATAGGTTAGTCTCCATGCTGTTTTAAGAATGATTCATCTTTGTAGCAAATTGGCTTCATGGCAGTCTAAGAGAATTGCTCACCAGGAAGAGAAGGGATTGGTATTGCAGAGAAGTAGGTGGATGGCCTTCCAAGCTCGTCAGAGTATGGTGGTGCTAAAACATCCAAGATAGCACAAGGAGTTAGGGCAGTGAAGGAGTGGATGTTTCCACCAGTTCTTGGGAACAATACTGATGCCTTGCATGGTGCTTGCAGGACCCTGTCATCCGCAAAAACTTTAGCTAGCCCACCTGCAACATGGACCCAATTAGGCTAATCAACTCTTACTCTTGTTTAAGTTCATAAAGCTATCTGGTCTACCTTCTCTTTGGAAATGTCTTTAATGTGTACATGCATGAACTGGAGTCTTATAAAAAGCAACCACTTTTGACATACATGCAGAAAATGTTGAGGAGGCTAGAAGATTCCAAATCACCAAGTGACAAAGTCTTGGCTCTTTTTCATACAAGAATTATAGATCACCTATTTAGTATTTGACTTCACAATTAGAAGAGAAAGTGAGATTGAATGTTGGTCATGATATTATACACTCTCTGAGGCTGATTGAGTGTAAGACTTCATTTAAGTATGTTTGCATGTCATAATAATTTCTACTGTGGTTTGTCTTCCCAATCTCTTCCTAGACCTCCAGAAAAAAAAAGAAACTATAATTTTGCATATATAGGTTTAAATGAAAGCCAGAGTGTTCTACAAATATATTACACAATTTATTAGCTTCTGATACTGCCTACAAGGGATGAGTGTTATAGGAATCTATCAAGTTTAGACCAGAAGGCAGCACACATGAAAATAGATAAAAATAATATTATTGGCTAATAGATCTACATGAGCGATTACCTTTAGTTTCAAGCATTTAGGGTTACAGAGGGAGCTAACTCAGTGGCATGCAAGCCTAAGGGAACACATCAGAATAGATAGATGTTGAATATGTTGGTTTCATGAGCCTATTTCTCTCGATCGATCGATCATGTCTCGCCTATTTCTTGATCGATCGATCATAAAGACATGACATACTAATGTACTTATGGATAACTCCTTTTGTATGATTCTTGCTTTCATCTGATATTTTAGAGACTTATTATACCATTATTATCCTACAAACAAAAACCACTGCCACTATCCCTACCAACTTTCCACATTAGGTCTTGTTTACAAAGCTTAGAACAAATCCCTTGTTCGTTAAATATCATAACCAGTTTTTCTTTTTGTTTTTTTCTTTAATTCTTGCGATGACCCTCACTATGTTAACTTGTGAACAAATCCCCTCAAAGATTAACAAAATATAAGTTTTGCATAAAATAAACTTGTTAGTCATAACCTTGATGAAATTTCAAAAGTTAGGATGTCATGTAATGTTTTCTATTTTTTACTTTTGACAAGTGAAAGATGAATCATTGACTAATATTGTGATAGTATAAGATAAATTAGAAAGGAATCATGCAAACAATTCTCTAATTTACTTTGTATCCATTGATAAATTTATCTCTTTTTATTAATTTATGGGGATCCATCCGTGAAGAACAATATCCACGTTTTTAGTCTGTTAAACTGCAGGATCATATAATTAGTATTTCTTCTAATTTACCCATTAATGCTTACTTGAATTCATGTGTTAACCCTATCACAAATAGATCATGACATGATAATCTAAAGGAGAGTGACATGATATTGTTGATTCACCTGATTAAACGTGCACCTTGGATTCTCAAATTGTGCTTATCAAGTGAACCAAATTTGTCTAGATTCATGAACAAACACTGTATAATTAAAGCGAAGGCAATCATGCAAGTAGATAAAGGGGGACATATTCTGAAGTGATTTGGTACAGGTTTAATAGGAAATCCTTTTGAATATTCACAATGGACCCAACATCAACATAAATTTGACCAATTTATATATCCAAACATAATACACCATGCATGTGTGCAAGTTTATGAAACATCAAGAGCAAGCATTCCCTGATCAATGCTACTGCAACAAAGATCTAAGAGAACTAGCAAGTTAAATAGAGGGGTTAGCTTCAAGGCTGCTTACCCTTCTTTGGTCTTGAACATGGGGTGATAAACCAGTCATAGGACTTCACTGAGACCGAACCATATAACAATTTGCTGAGGACTACCATCCCTGGATGATCATGGAGAGGTAGTTTCGCTCCGGCTGGAAAGCAGAACACCCCCATCTGCCATGCCAAAACTATTGCTCATGATGCAATCCAATGCTACACCAAAAATTTATTCTAGCATCATCACAAACAAACGTAGATCTTCATCCAAGGTGGCAATGCTTGAAGATTTCATGGAGGTCAACATCTAAATTTAGAAGATAAAAGAAGCAGATCATTTGAAACATATCAAAAAGGCTGGCCATCATGCATTCATTCAACATCTCTCTATAAAGAAGCATCAACATCGTGAAGCAGAGCACTAGAAAGATGGATCGAAGAGCTTGCGTACCGAGAATTCGTCGCATTCATGTATGTGTACGTATGTGATCTGCGTCAAGGCCTGTCCCAAGACAAGCCGACCCCGACTCACTGCACTCAACTCTCCCGCCGGCGATGGCGGTGGCGGTGCGGACCCGTCAATTCCGACGTCGGCGGGTTCTATGTTATCTACGATCCACGAAACGAAACAACCAGAAGAAAAGATCAAGAACGGCTCTAGAAGCATTCAAAAAGGAGCTTATTATACTTGAGAGGTGAAGTTTGTCACCAAGGATCTCTTGTAGCCATCTGATCTGCTTGAGGGTGGGAAAGCCCGTCCAGGAGGAGAAGACCGCCCTGCACGCATCGTAAAGCACCTGAACTTTGCTCCTCTCCGTGGAGTGGATAGCCATGGCTGGAGCTCCCTCTCGGATAAATGGCACCATTATCACCTCTTATGCATTCATGCCAATGGATTTATACGCACATGATCGCTCCGGAACTAGGTGGTCTTCCAATGGAGAATAATTTGCCATTTTACGTACGTTAACTAGAGAGAGAAAACCGTGGGCTCCCCCCCAATCTCAACCGGGGTTTTCTCGAGCCCACTCCGCCCATTCCTGCGGTTTTCTATGGCCACGTACACAGTGTTGCTAAAACGTTGGACAAACCCAAAATCAGTAGGGATCACAACCTCCTCCTCACCCTTATCACCCCTTTACATCTCTCAATTTTTTAAAAAATTTATATTTCTAAGCTACCCTTAAATCTTTCCACCACAAAAATTTCTTTTCACACCCCTTTCCCTCACCCCACCCGACCGACACCCTCCTCTACTCTTTCCTTCTTCTTTCAGTAGCGACGAGCGGTGGCAACGGCAAACAGCGTTAACAACAGCGGCAACAAGCGAATACGACAATCCTTCCTTAACTTTTAGCTTCCCCTTGCCTCTCTATTTGGTCACGTTTGACCGAACAAAGGGATTTGTTCTCTGTTCGATCTTGATAGACCGAATAAAAGGCTTTTATTCGATTTATCAACGAAAAGCCGAATGGAGGGATATGTAAAGGAGCAGAGGGGCGAAGCTTTCCGTTCGGCCCACCAAACGAAGGGATATGGGCGGGAAGGGAGGGTTTTGTTTCTACGATACATGAAGTCGTGTTTTCATCGTACAAGCCGATTAAAAAAAATCAACTACTAGTTGAGTTGGATAGAGATGGACGTGAGATGCAGACCGGCATTGCGTTAAACCCGATGAAAGGAGTTGTTTAAACGGGTGAGAAGAAATTTTTTTTTTACGATGGAGAGATTTAATAGCAGTTTAGGTATTTAATTTTTTTAAAAAAAAACTGAGGGTGTCATGAGTAATTTGAGTGCAAATAGAAATTACCCCTTTACTCCTTTCCAGCCTTATGGTCATGCCCCAACCTAGCCCTAAGTCACCCAAGAACTGGATCCAAGTCTTATTACAGTCTGGCCCAAGTCTTCCAAATGGCTTAGACAAACCATCAGCTGGAGGTGAGCCTACTGGCGGTGACCGCAAATGGTTTAAGCGGAAACAGCGGCTGGGAATACTAGCGGACGGCGCTATTTCAGCGGCCCCAGGGACCACCGATTTCCGATACGTTGGGGCCCGACGTGCCCCCTCGGAATCAGCACCGTCCATCCGGTGGGCCAAGTTAACAACGTTATCCGCCGCCTGATCCTGGTATTCGGGCACATTGGCTGTTTCATCCGCATCCACTAGTTTGGGACCGTATCCTGGTCTTTTTAATACTATATTACCCAAGGATTTATGGTCTATTGGAATGAATCTCATGGTGTTGACATGGGAGGTGAAGTCCTAATTTGGCATTTAGACTTGGCCGTCCAATGGGATATCGAGCCGTGATGTGGAAGAGAGAATTATAAGTTAGCGAAAGTGATTGATCCAACTTTGAAACTTGTGGATATTTTGATCAAAAAATATTTAGGTAATGTTTGAAATAGAGGATAAAGCCTGGATATCCTCTCTTATTTTTAAAAGCCATAACTATAAGGTAGTGTTTGAAATAGGGAATAAGAGGGGATATCCTCTGGATATCCCCTCTTATTCCAAAAGCCATAACTATAAGGGATAGCAGGGAATAAAGTTAACCAAAGGGATAATCCATGGTTAACCATGGTTAACCATGGGATATCCCCTCAATTTATTCCCTAGAGAATACAGGAATAGCTGGTTATCCCTCTAAATAAGAGTAAAAAAAGGCTATCCCATGGATTTACCTTTTTGCATTTGATATGATCAATGGGATAGCCAAAGGATATCCCTAGGGATAGCCAGGGGATAAACTCTATCCCGTACACTTATCCATGGATAACATTTTTCCTATCATCATATCAAATGCAAAAAGGTAAATCCATGGGATAACCTTTTTTACTCTATTTGAAGGGATAACCAGTTATTCCTGCATTCTCTAGGGAATAAATTGAGGGGATATCCCATGGTTAACCATGGATTATCCCTTTGGTTAACTTTATTCTCTGCTATCCCTTAGGTAGTGTTTGATAGGGAAAATGTTATCCATGGATAAGTGTACGGGATAGAATTTATCCCCTGGCTATCCCTAGGGATATCCCTTGGCTATCCCATTGATCATATCAAATGCAAAAAGGTAAATCCATGGGATAACCTTTTTTTACTCTTATTTGGAGGGATAACCAGCTATTCCTACATTCTCTATGGAATAAATTGAGGGGATATCCCATGGTTAACCATGGTTAACCATGGATTATCCCTTTGGTTAACTTTATTCCCTGCTATCCCTTATAGTTATGGCTTTTGGGAATAAGAGGGGATATCCAGAGGATATCCCCTCTTATCCCCTATTTCAAACACTACCTTATAGTTATGGCTTTTAGGAATAAGAGGGGATATCCAAGAGATATCCCCTCTTATCCCCTATTTCAAACACTACCTAAGGGATAGCTGGGAATAAAATTAACCAAAGGAATAATCCATGGTTAACCATAGGATATCCCCTCAATTTATTCCCTAGAAAATGTAGGAATAGCTAGTTACCCCTCCAAATAAGAGTAAAAAAAAGTTATCCCATGGATTTACCTTTTTGCATTTGATATGATCAATGGGATAGCCAAGGATGTCCCTAGGGATAGTCAAGGGATGTCCCTAGGGATAGCCAGAGGATAAAATCTATCCTGTACACTTATCCATGGATAATATTTTTTCTATCAAACGCTACCTTAGAGACTTGCAGATTAGAATTTGTTTTAGTTGACTAATGAGGGGCTGTCCTTAAAAAGGGGCATGGTTTAGTCCAATTCCCCCTGATGCTTTCCCTTTTGGTGTTCCTTGTTTTGATTGGGCAATGACAAAGCATGGGCATGAACATAGAGTGTAATTTTCTATGCTAGTGGGTCATGGTAAGTGGAATTTCTGGGGGCTTGGCAGAGTGATGGTAGTTTATCCAGACTGACTTTGATTAAAGCACCAATGGTAACGTAGGCGTGGATGGTATTTCTTATAACTTTGAAGAAAAAAAAAAAGTTTTTAGGATCTAGAAGGAATGTACAAGGCCCCATTTCTCATCATAGGTCAAGGTCCTCTTCTAGGGCGGAATATTAGTTCGGTTAGGTGTCATGCACTCATTAATATAATGTATGCAAAAAGTCAATACATTATATTCTACTATTCTTATTATTATTATTATTATGAGATGATATATTTTGAAATATGGGTGGATTTAATCAAAATATATTAGCTGAAGTGAATTAATTCCCTACCTTTGCTATTTAGGATTTCGATTGCGGGAGGAGGGCCATGAAGGTGAAAACCTATTGACAAGATTAGTTTGATCAAAATATATTATCAAATGTAATAATACATATTTGTACTAGCATGACTAGATTATATGCCAAAGAAAGCAAGATCAATTTCAAAGTAATTATGAAGTTGATGGCTTAATGGGTACTGGCTTTGCGCTAAAATATAATCCATGACATAAGATATGAAGGAAAGAGTAGATTAAAAAAATTAATTACAAAAAAATGAAAAAGTTAAATATAAATTTTTTGATATCAGTGAATTTTTAGATGCATCCTTTTATATATCTTAAATATTTCTTCTTCTTTTTTTTTTATCTTAAAGATCTTAAACATCTAATGTATGATTTGTTTAATCTTAGTGATTGGGCCCAACCCCTAAGTTTAAAAGTCTAGTCAAAATTAGAAGCAAAAGAAGAATAGGGGTGAACTTGCACTTAGTTAGCTTGCAAGTATCTTGTTTGAGACAAGAATCAAGAGTCAAAAAAAAAAAAAATAAATAAATGAAGCTATAGTCTTGAAGAATGTGGAGACCTTAAACATAGTTACACTAACAGTAAAATTGAAAGAGGATAATATAGACCTGGTGGTTAGCCAATAACCACTTAAAATTACCCAAACAGCTGATTCAATCACAGCCTAATTAATTTACACCTAAAGAATCAAAGGCGTCAAGACAAACTTTGAAAAAAAATTGAAAGCCTCAATTGTAGCAGTATTATAATATGAAATCTTAGCACAGAAGCAGTTTATAATGTCACTGATTAAAAGTAGAAATTCTCCCTAGATTAAATAATATTTAATCTACTTTAAGGTGCTTGCACATGGCTTGCCTTAAGATGAAATATTCTAATTAATCCAATAGCTGAAACCCTCTAAGAAAGGCATTATTAGCCAGCCAGAATCCATTGTTTCCACTAAAGCCAACCCCCCACTGAATTTTGCATGAACATGGAAGAGTAAAGAAAGCACTGGTAGCAAATGTTTCTCAAGTGGAGGCCATGTCTGTGGAGCCTTGTTTGGCACTCAGAACAAAGGCCACTTATCCCTGTATTTTGTATTCCTACGCTACCAAATATTCCTTTTGGGCAAGTAGGCAACTCATAATAGAACTTTGCCATCATTTGAGGACATAAATTTATACAACAGAGCATAAGAAAGTTATCCCTTCTAATTACCTTAAATTCTTTTATTAACTTTCTAAAGATACAAAAAAAAAAAAAAAAAGTTAAAGAAAGAATCCATTCTTACATTAAAATCCAAATTATCCTTAAATCTAATGCTTGTAAATTACATTAACTTTTATTTTGCACTAATTCTTCCAACCAAATCTGCAAAATTCATCCCTTGAAATTTATCTGAATAAGTTTCTCTAATTCCTTCAATATTGATTCTACAATAAAATGCTATCTAAACTGTTCACTTTCTATTAGACTTCCGTACAAAAGCATCATTTGATCTCCAATATTTTTTTTTTTTTTTTGTTACAAGCGGGCAATCACACCACTCTAGTGCAAGTCAATCCCGAGCTATCAGAATACAAGATTTGAGTAAAGATAATAGGACAAGGGACACCAGCCTGCCATACCTACTGACCAGGATAACGGGCAACCATAGAAGCTACTCAATCAGCTGCAGCATTCGCTTTTCTAAGATATGATGAATCATATAAAAATAAGAAGCCTGAAGAGAGACCCGAATATCTCTAAGCAGGGGATTAAGAATAGAATAAGAATCCCCATCACGCCTAATCCACCTGATAATCGTAATAGAGTCTCCCTCAATGATTAATCGGCGATAGCCCAAATGACGAACAGCATAAGAGATACCAGCCCAAGCAGATCTTCAATATCATGACTATGAAGTCTCTAACGTTATGATCATGAACATTTCTTCATTTTTTTTAAATATAATTTAGTTAATCAAGCAAATAACCTGCACGAGGAGAATGGCCCATCCCCGGTAGGATAATACAACAATGGTGCATATTTCATCACCTTATCCCATTGCAAGGTATTTTCGCTTTGAGAGAAAGGAGAAAGTTGCCTCAGCACTACAATTCTGCAGAACCAAATTTTAGACATACATAATGGAAGAATCAAATGTAAAATTTTGATTACTAAGCAAAAGAGTGTGGCTATAACGATAATTTTTATTTCAATAATTCTTCTACTACACAAGTTTAACTTATGTAACTAATTAATGAATAGTGTAACTTAGACTGCACAACATCAAATGAGTTAAAGCTGGTAGCGAAGCTAGGACCTTTAGCCAAGAGGCAGTCACTTATACTATTGCACTGCTTAACAAAGATGATGGGTATTGCAAGAGAGAGAGAGCTATTTTTGTCATTAATGTTGAGCCCACCATATCTATGTGAAAGGACTCATCAAGTTGTTGGTCATCAATGACTTGTGATGTGTACCGTAGGATAATGGACGACTGCTAATTGGATTGTCAAAAGAGATGAAGTGAGCTTAGTTTCTCCAAAAAAAAATCATATTCCCTACCGTCTTAGTTAATGGTTTAAGATGGTACCTGTATACATGCATTCTCTTAGCTTATCACATTTCATATTCTTATCAACTCTTTTTCTCTTAGAATGTCTCTTTGCGAGCAAAGTTTGTTGAAATTTTCGATGAGGGCAGCTCCAATAAAGATTTCAAGGAAAAGGTTTTGTACATTGCATCCGATACAGTAAATCTTATGTAGGCTATATCATCTCTTTTTATTTGTCCACGTGCATTCTATATAGCTTTATGACACCCATTCAAAAAAAAACTAAAACAGCTTTACGATATTTCGACGAAAAAAAATTACGACATTCCAGTTGTAAATTTATAACACCATACTTATAAATTACGACACCCATTCAAAAAGCTAAAAAAAATTACGATACCCCAGTTGTAAATTTACAACACCGTAGTTATAAAATTACGGCATCCATTCAGAAAACGTGTCTCTACATAAATTTCAAAAAAAAAAAAGCTAAACCGGTATTAATGTACGTCACATCAAAATTTAAGATGATACCCAGTTGTAAAATTACAATACGTAGTTATAAAATTAAGACACCCATTAACAAAGCAAAAAAAATTACGATATCCTAGTTATAAATTTACGACACCGTAGTTATAAAATTATGACACCTATTCAGAAAATGTGTCTGTACATAAATTTCAAAAAAAAAAGCTAAATGGGTATTAATACATGTCATGTCAAAATTTAAGATGACACTCCATTTGTAAAATTATGGCAACGTAGTTATAAAATTAAGACACCCGAATCAGAAAGCCAAAAAAAATTATGACCTTCCAGTTGTAAATTTATGATATCATAATTATAAAATTACAACACTCATTCAAAAACGTGCACGGCAGTCCGTACATAAATTTTTTTAAAAAAAGTTGAATGGATATTAATACACGTCACATCAAAAATTAAGATAGTATCTTTGCTATCTCATTTTGTCCCATCATATTAAATCATATAGGATTCATGTGGACTAATAAAAAAAAATGGTGCACTCCATATAAAATTTGCGAAGATGGTGTATAAAGAATTTTTCAAGATTTCAAAAGCAAATGGCCTAATAAGACACCTAAATTTTTTCAAAATCTAAAGGCAGCTAATTGCCTACCCTTGGATATACATGAAACTATCCTCAACTTAAGCTATGCATATGTGCTAATTATCCAAATTAGATTTATGTATCTATCAAATGTAATATAGCCGACCCATGTAGTTGGGAAAAGGCTTAGATGAGTTGAGTTTATCTATCAAATGTAATAAGGACCTCACCTAAAATGGAGCTCATGCTGATTTTCCTTTTTTTTCCTCTAACTTAAACTAACTCCAAGTGACATTCTAATTCAACCATAGCAAATCAAGCCTGGGCTAACTTAATAAACTAAATCAAGCTCACATTAACTTATCAATTAACCCAAAAAACTTAATCAGAAAAAACACAACTATGTGTAGCATGCTAGACAATCACATGACTCGTAACCTTCAGCAAACCATAACTTTGATTCTATGTCAATTAAGAATTAATCCTAAAACTTGAGTCAATTAAAATAAAAGAGTCAACAATGCATATCAATCTTAACACTTCATCCTCTATCATGCGTCGCTGAAGGAGACTCTGCCGAGCTTGGGCTTCCCAAGCTCTTCTCTCAGTTCCTCGGCCAAGAGCTCCTGAAGCCAGTTCTTAGGGACCAGACCGTGACGTCCCCCGCTGCAGCCTATGGGAGTGCACGAACACCACCATAGGCGATTCCCGCGCCACCTGGCCCTCACGGTTCCAGCTCGCCATCTACGAGAACAAAATCATAAGGCTTCCCATTTGAAAGCTCAAAGACCTGAGGATAAAGAGGAAGGACAATGGTATGATACTTAAATTTAATTTTATATTGAATAAAAAAATTATTATATATTTGTTGCTACTGATTTTCATTCTTTGGCTTGGGAACATAGTTGATTGGGATCCGAACGATGATCTCGCGGATGATGAACCTGCAAGATAAGTCCTCGCACAAGAATCACAGGGGTGGTCCCTGTGGAAAACCCTCCGACGCCTAAGTCAGTAACATTCTCCAGCGAGCAGATAAGAGGAGAAGGTTCTCGCAGAAGGATGCTCTAATCTCTTCTGCTTGAGTTGTATTTATGAAAAAGCATACCTGGAGGGGCAAGGGACATGGTATTTATGTGCCATTAAGATGGCAAATCGTTACCTGATTTTTCGGGCACATTTTAGGGAGCTAATATGATCAGAATCCTATCAATTATGAGATTTGTAATTGATCAGTCTTATTAGGAGTCCAAAACTTCGTTAATCATGGTCAGAGAGTGTATTTGGCTCCCATTTCCGTTTAAGGAGGTTTAATTTGAGATCTCCATAATTAGGGAGGTTCCTCCTTAGGAATATTCGGCGCGGTATGAGGCAGCAATGATACTCAGGCCGAGGTATGAAGATGGCTGACATGATGGCCGTTATGAATGTGCCTACTGATGATCTCGTCGGGGGAGACTGACCCTAGGGTCGGTGTTGACAGTGGAGTCAAGAAAAGGCTGATGCCGAGGGGGGCGAGTAGAGAAGGCTAACTCCGGAGCCGACTAGAGAAGGCCAAGTCTGGAGGAAGGGCCGTCTCGGAAGCTGAGGCCGCCTTGGAAGCTGAGGCTACCTAGGAAGCCTAGGCCTCCTAGGAGGCTGGGGCTGAGTTGCAGACGAGGCCAGTGAGGATCGGCGAGGCCGGCAAGAACCAAGGCCGACTTGCCGAGGCCGATTAGGATGACCCGAGGCCAGCAAAGATGGGCGAGGCTAGCGAGGACCGAGGCCGACTTGCCGAGGCCGACTAGGACAAGCTGAGGCCGGCAAGGATGGGCAAGGATGGCAAGGACCAAGGCTGACTAGGACGAGCAGAGGCCAGCGAGGATGGGTGAGGCCAGCGAGGATGGCGAGGCTGGCGAGAACCAAGGCTGACTTGCTGAAGCCAACTAGGGGATCCGATCGGAGTGCCATCACCATTGTCCATAGGGTTGATTGACCCCATCAGTTGCCATGCACATTTATTAATGCAGTGATGATTATTTTTCGCATCACATGCCCCTCACTCCTTAGTCCGAAGCCTGGGTTCGGGCATAGGGAGTAGAGTCTCAAATGACTTTTTTCTATTAGGAAGGTTCAAACATGCAAAGGCTTATCATGATGTCCTTCATGGTCAGCCTTTCACCTTTATTCATACTTTGAAAATCGACGATGGTTGTGCCGAGGCCTGGAAGTTCTTTTACTTGGCCCTACCAAGGTACGGAGAAAGCTCGACCGTGCCGAGGTTCAGAAAAAACTTTGGTCGACTATGCCAAGGCTCGGAGGATCTTTTACTTGGCTCTGCCAAGGTATAGAGAAAGCTCAGCCATACTGAGGTTTGGAGAAAACTCTGGTCGGCTATGCCAAGGCCCAAAGGATCTTTTACTTGGCCCTGCCAAGGTACGGAGAAAGTTCAACCATGCCAAGGTTCGAAGAAAACTCTTATCGGCTATACCGAAGCTCGGAGAATCTTTTACTTGGCCCTGCTAAGGTACGGAGAGATGGATGTAGGGAGAAATAAACTCCGAGGCATGCATATTTTAAAATTTGATAACTATTATCAATGCGGAAACTAAAAGATTACATATTAATCTATCTAATATGCATCAAAATCATATCTTTGCCTTATATATAGGATCGCTTGATCTAAAATATGCATATAAATAAAATCATCAAGATCATATCTGATCCTCAAGGTAAGAAGTCGTACTTCTTGCCTTGAATCATGCCTTAAGATCTAAGGATCATATCACTTACCTTAAGGACAGTTGGTAAATCCTTTTATGCTCTGCAGCCGTTCAATCGCCCGGCCTCTAGTATCGTCCACGCGAAGCTCCGAATGATCGGATTTCCAGGAGTGTTAGCTCGCGAAAAAACAACTTTGCTGATCTTGAATCCTCCTACTTGAATCTTCCTTCAAGATCCACCATGCTTCCGCTAACACCAGAATCACCAGGATTTTCTATTTTAACCTTTTAGAATTTCAATCAACGACATATCGTGTGTTGTTATTCTGTGTAATCTGGTGAGGGATGTCCTCTATTTATAGTCTCATTTTAGTCAGCCCATTGAATTCTAACATTTAGAATTTCGCCGTTCGGTAAAAAGCAAAGAGACGCCAAACCAAAGAGGCGTGGTGTTTGGTTAATTTCGATGTTTGGTGAAAACCAAAGAGTCGCAATGTTTGGCTAATTCCGACGTTCGGTGAAAACCAAAGAGTTACAGTGTTTGGCTAATTCAAAGAGGTATATGAATTCTAACACTTAGAATTCCAACGGGAGAAGATTAATGTCAGGCATTAAATTCTATATAAGAATTTAATCTCTCATGAGATGAGATTTCAGTCATCTCATCATGTGAGATCCTTATGCGAGAGGTTTGGGTTCATGTGATGGTTTAATCTAATCTGAATTTATTAGACTGAACCCACATAGATCATGGTCCTAGCCCAAATCAAATTTGGCTAGTCCTAAATCTATTTAAATCCAAATCAAGTCTAATTTTAAATCAATATTTGAAATTGACTAGTCCTTCTAATAGACTTAAACCAAATTGAATCTTATTCACTTGTACTTAATCCAATTGAGATAATTCAATCAATCAAATTGATTAATTAAATCATATATGATTCTCAATCGTTGATCAGCAAATAGATCATCTTAGGAAACTTCTATGTGTGTGATTTTCTAGGTTCGAACCTAAGCCATTATTCTAAGATCATCCTAAGATTTCTTGGGTTAAATCTTGAAAGCACTTCTTGGCGGATCGGGTGATAAAGCGGTTATGAGCCATTATTCTTTCAGTAAGGTGCTGTACCTCTTTAATTGACCTAGGGAGCACCATTTTCTGGAGAGCTTGGATCTTCTGAGGGTTCGCCTTAATGCCTCGCAGGAAAACCATGAAGCCCAGGAACTTTTCGAAATTAACTTCGAAAGCACATTTGATCGGATTTAGCTTCATATGATATCTTTCGAGTGTTGCAAAACTTTCTGTGAGGTTATCGATGTGCTGGGATGCCTCCCTGCTTTTCACCAGCATATCATTGGTGTAAACCTTCATATTCTGACCTATTTGCTCTTTGAAGACCTTATTGACTAGCCTTTGATAAGTAGCTCCAACATTCTTCAAGCCAAATGTCATGACTCGGTAACAATAGAGGCCCCTGTCAATGATGAAGGCCATCTTCTCCTCATCCTTGGGCACCATCCGGATCTGATTGTACCTTAAATAGGCATCCATCAAGGTCAGCATCTGATGACCCAAGGTGGCATCCACAAGCTGATCAATCCTTGGCAATGAAAAGTTATCCTTTGAGCAAGCTTTGTTGAGGTCTATGAATTCAATACAAATCCTCCACTGACATTTGACTTCTTCACCATAACGACATTCGACAGCCAATTGGAATAGTTTACTTCTCGAATGAAGTTTGCCTTGAGGAATTTGTCAACTTGTTCTTCAAAGACCTTCTGGTGTTCAAGGGCAAAGCTCATCTTCTTCTGCTTGACCAGTCTAAATACTCATCCATGTTGAGGTGGTGGACGAGAACATCCAAACTAATTTCAGGCATATCCGAGGCTGACCAAGCAAAGATGTCAACGTTTCTTCAAAGGAAGTCAATCAAGTCTTGACGAGGCTTTCCCTCGAGATAGGACCCGACCTTTATAGTTCGATCAGGTTAAGTCTCGTCAAGTGGCACTTTCTCGAGTTCCTCAATAGGTTCTCCTCTTTGCTCAGTGAAATCTTCTCGAGCGTCCAGTCCATCAACCTCGGGCCTTCGGAACTAAAGGTCGGCTATGAAACAATATCAAGCCGCAGGCTGGCTTCCTTGGACTGTCCCCACTCCTCATTTTGCATGAAACTTCATGGCGAGGTGGTATGGATATCACAACTCCGAGAGACATTTGTTCGGGACTACCAAAAATGGCATTATACGGTGACCAGAGTTTGATCACTAAAAAGTTCATGTAGACGATTGCTCTACAGGGCCAGGCGCCCACTCGAACTGTCAATGTAATTATCCCTTCATGTGTGATGGTGTCGCCAGTGAACCCCATCAAAGAAGAATCCACGGTTCGGAGATCCTTCATTCGCAAATTCATTTTTACAAAAGCATCATAGTACAGATTGTTAACTGAGCTTCAACTATCAATCAAAATCCGGAATACATTGTACTTGTTCACGTTAAGAGATACAACTAATGCATCATCATGGGGATGATGTATCCCTTTGAGGTCTTTATTCGAAAATGAGAGTCCTTCGGACCAAACCCTTTTTGGTAGGTTCTCCTCCTTGCTCGGCATACCCTTAAAGGATTCGACCATGGCAATCATGTGGACATTGCCAACAGTTGGTGGGTTTGGAGGAGGTGGCTGTAGAAGCTCGGGTTGGGGCTCCCCTTTGTTGTCTGATTCTGAAACTCTTCTGAATCGATCTAGTCTCCCTCGACGGATAAGTTGATCAATTTCATTCCAAACCTGCCAGCACTCCTTGGTATCATGGCTGTAGTCTCGATGATATCGGCAGTGCTTCGTCATATCCCCCCGAGCAATGTTTTCATGGAGGGGTGTCGGTCGATGGAGTTGTCACTCGATCTCCATAAGGATTTATGCCCAAGGAGCGGTAAGTGGGGTAAATTGATTGAATCTTCACGCTAGACTTCTAATGCGATCCCTCGGTGGTGGAGGAGGAGCCCTTTGGCTGTGAGGTGGGCTTGCAGGGGGGTCGATTCTTCTTCGAGCCTTTCTTTTCTTTCTTTTGGATTGTTCCACTCGTGTTGACCTTCTCGATTCTTTGATCCTGACATATTTGTCCGCCAGAGCCATCATATCAAAGAGGTTCTTTGGGTAGTTGACTCCATGGCTAAGTAGAAGTCCTCCTCCTTCGATACTATGTCTACTAGGACGGATATGGCCACCTCATGGTTGAGGTGGTCAACTTTCAACATGGCCGTATTGAAATGATCAAGAAAGCTTCTCAAGGACTCTCTCTCTTGCTGTTTAAATTCAAAGAGAGAGTCAGACCTTCTTCGGTGGCAGCGACTGCTGACGAATTGGCTGATGAAGAAGCGGCCTAGTTTGTCAAAGGAACCGATGGAACTCATCTTCAAACCATTGAACCACGTTTTGGTGGACCCCCTGAGGGTGGAAGGGAAAGCTCGACACAAGATCACATCTAACGCCCTATGGAACATCATAATGGATCGAAAGCTGCTTAGGTGGTCGTCAGGATCGGTGGCTCCGTAGTATGGCTCGATGGTGGGAAGCTTAATATGGGGAGGGATCACCTCTTGCATAATCTGTCGATGAACGAGATACCCTACTCCACCTTGGGTTGAGGATAAGATGCATGTCTGATGACGTCTATCTCCTGGCGCATCTTTCGAAGTTGTTGCTGCACCAGGGTATCTCGAGCGGTAGGAGAGGTAGGGCGGGGAGAACTGATAGTTATCTCAGAACGATTCTGAGATGTTTACGGAAGCGTTATAAGGATCAAATCACTTATCTTAGCAGAAATAAGATACAGATCAAATCACATATCTTAAAAATTGAGTTAGTACAATCTATACCCATATTAATTTAATAACAAGGATAATAAGCAGATTAAGAAATTGACCTTTTGTTCTTCACGAATACTACCTTGGAATCATCAAATCCTTTGATCACCATGGATCTTTCTAAACGTTCTCCAGATTATGATGAACACGAACGTGTAGGCGTCCCTTTTGATTTGGATTGAGATTACACAACTAAGTTTAATTCACTTTGTATCTCAACTCATGAGATAAAGTGAAGTTAAAGGAGGAACTCTCTGTGGTTGATCATTGTTGTTCTGTCTCTCGTGAATCTTATATTCACAGAGAATAACAACTATCAACCTCTTTCATTAATTAATCAATTAATTAAACTTTAACATATATCAATCCAATAACCAATTGTTGGTTAGATATATTTATCATGGGACGGGAGAGAGAAAGGCTCTTTAACGATCCCATATTTATTTCTCCAACAACTAAATAATTTCTACATAGACTTTTCTCGTGGAATATACTACGATGTGTTCCCTAGCACACCGTATAACAGAAATTAATCTAATTAATTTCTATATAAAAAATAATTTAGAATTCTCAATTCCAAAGTAATAACTCAAACCCAACATATCATAAAGTTCACATAATTTAATGGAGCCATCTAGAGGAACTATGGACATTATAATTCTAAGCTCCAATAATTTTAACATTCAATTAACACCTTAATTAAAATATCAAAATTATTAATTTCAAATTACTCCACTAAAAATTTGGAATTGCACTCTTAAAATTATAAAATTAATTATATTCATAAGGATTTGAATCGTTCATTGATATAGTCACTGCATATAAATCAATCCTCCATAAACTGTTCATGATTAAAGCTAGGCATTTTCCGTTAACCTCTTTAATAATATCTTTATCCATAAGTACCATTGATTCTATAATGAATAATATATTTATGATTCAATCATAAATTGAGCGCTCTTATTATTCAAGTCCCGAATCAATATGAGAATCGTCCATCTGACTTCTTTACGAAGGAATGGATTTCATCTTGTATATTAATATTCCATATATTTCCAATATACCAAGAATTTGACACTATTTTGTGTCATTACCCAGTAAGTCAAAAAATATAATACAATAAATATGAGTCTATTAATTACTCAGAATTAAGATCGATTCACATATGACCATCATTGATTTATTTTGAATTCGCTATTTTAACAACGGAATTTATTAGAGATTCATAATTAATCATGTTCTAGTCCTATATAATCAAATTATATAAAGCTTTCATTCAAATAATCTCATTATCAACAATCCGGATAAGATCGTTTCATTCAGAATGTAATGAACTACGCTAGTAATTTTAAATTAAAGATCCCTATTGCAACTTTAATTTATAATTACGGCAAGTTTAGATTATTCTACTTTAATATTATCCTCTGTATATAACACTTATATATAATATTTAAAGTCACATTTAAATAATCTAGGGATTTTTGATATTTATAAAGCATCATAACATGCATGCAAGAATAATATTAAAATTTTTCTTAAATATTCAGCAAAATAATAAATGTCATTTGTTTATGGGTACATATCCCAACAAGAACGTGGCTACAGCATCGAGTCATGGTAAGAGAATACTATAGACAAGAAGCGAGCCCAATGGGATCTGGGCAGGCTTCGATCTTCGCCCTTGTGCTGCACTGGCCCAACTCCTTCATGGCTAGGATGTCATGGGAGGCTGGTGGCCTCCAATGAATTGGGTGGAGGAGCGGCTGGAGGAACCGGGATGGCTATTCCATCAGGCAATTGCTGAGTGGGAGCAGTGGAGAGAGAAACTCTGTGAAGCCTCTGCACCAGTTGTGCCAAGGCTTGGACTTGTTGGATCAGCATGTTAAACTGATCCTGGGTGACCGGGGTTGCTAGGGTGGAGGAGCCTCGATTGGCGATGGCTACGAAGGCATCGTGTTGTTGGTGGGATTAGTCTTTTGAGAGGTAGCCTGATCAGAAACATCTATGACTGTTCTCTTATGATTGGCCATTGAGGAATCGTCCTTCTTGTAGAGAACCTTATCTTCTTGGTTTCAAGTTTTCAAATGGACTTAGGGTTCTTCCTCTAGCACCAACCTGTTGCTGCTAATTTTTGTTTTTTGGCTTGGGGACGAGGTCAATCGGGATCCGAACAATGATCTCGCGGTTGATAAACCTGCAAGACAAGTCCTTGCACAGGAATCACAGGGGATGGTCCCTATGGAAGACCCTCCGACGTCGAAGTCAGTAAAAATCTTCAGCGAGCAGATAAGAGAAGAAGGTTCTCGCAGAAGGATGCTCTAATCTTCTCTGCTCGAGTTGTGTTTATGAAAAGCATACCTGGGGGTCAAGGGACGTGGTATTTATGTGCCATTAAGATGGCAAGTCGTTACTTAATTTTTCATGCACGTTTTAAGAAGCTGATATGATCAGAATCCCATCGGTTATGGGATTGGTAACTAATCAGTCTTATCATGAGTTTGAAATTCCGTTAATCATGGTCGAAGGGCGTATTTGGCTCCCATTTTCATTTAAGGAGGTTTAATTTGAGATCTCCATAATTAGGGAGGTTCCTCCTTAGGAATATTCAGCGCGGTATGAGGCGGCAATGATACTCAGGCTAAGGTATGAAGATGGCTGACGTGATGGCCATTATGAACTGTGCCTACTGATGATCTCATCGGGGGAGAGTGACCCTAGGGTTGGTGTTGACATTGGAGTCGAAAAAAGGCCGATGCCGAGGGGACCAAGTAGAGAAGGCTGACTCCGGGGCCGAGTAGAGAAAGTTGAGTCTGGAGGAAGGGCCGCCTTGGAAGCTGGGGCCGCCTTGGAAGCTGGGGCCACCTAAGAAGCCAAGGCCGCCTTGGAAGCTGGGGCCGCCTAGGAAGCCGAGGCCGCCTTGGAAGCTAGGGCCGCCTAGGAAGCTGGGGCCGCCTTGGAAACTAGGGCCACTTAGGAAGCTGGGGCCGCCTAGGAGGCTGGGGTCGAGTCGGAGATGAGGCTGGCGAGGTTGGCAATAACCGAGGCCGACTTGCCAAAGCTGACTAGGATGAGCCGAGGCCGGTGAGGATAGGCGAGGCCGCAAGAGCCGAGGTTGACTAGGACGAGCCGAGGCCGGCGAAGATGGGCGAGGCCGGCGAGGACCAAGGCCGACTTGCCAAGGCTGAATAGGATGAGCCGAGGCCGGTGAGGATGGGCGAGGTTGGCGAGGACCGAGGTTGACTTGCCGAGGCCGACTAGGACGAGCCAAGGCTGGCGAGGATGAGCCGAGGCCGATGAGGACGGGTGAGGCCAGCAAGGATGAGTGAGGCTGGCGAGAACCGAGGTCGACTTGCTGAAGCCGACTAAGGGATCCGATCCAAGTGCGATCACCATTGTCCATGGAATTGATTGGCCTCCATCAATTACCATGCACATTTATTGATGCAGTAACTATATTTTTTTGCATCAATATTTATAATTTAAATTCACTTACTACTTATTAACTTCAGTTTTTTTGATGGCGTGCGGTGCCTGCTCCTCCCCCTCACACGGCTCACTCCGGTAACAACCCTCTTTTCGTCCATCACCTTTACCGAAAGCAAGTTAATTTTTGTTCTTCATGAGTACCACTAGCATTTTCTTTCTTGTTCTTCATGAGTACCACTAGCATTTTCTTTCATGTCTCCCACCCAATTAAGACGGTCCTTAGTGGCACCAATTGTTTCAATATCTTGATCGTCTTGAAGATTGGGACGGTAAAAATTATTAGATATATATGATTTCAGAATACTTCGTTGCTTTTCTATTAATAAGGAATTTGAGAATTCTTATACATTATTTTTATTAATCAAGAGTTTAAGAATTATGGTACTGTCAAAGTCATATGGGACCTTTTAAAGGAAACGGCATATAACTTATGATTTAGCTCCAAGATGCCAACTTTGAAGAAAACTTTATTGTTTGAAGTAGGAACTAGACCAGTCTATTCGAGATTTTTATGCTCAGATGAGGTAATATTGGGATCAATTAGCTTTATCTGAACCTACTATGGAATCCATAGTAGATGCACAGAAATTTCACTTACATGGGAATGAAATCGATCCATCTAATTCATGATGGCACTTCATGATGATTTGAGCTTGATAGAGCCTCATTATTATATATAAGTCCTTTATCTACCATGAAGCAAGCACTTGGACATCTACTTTCTGCTAAGACATGATTTATAGCATGCAGAAGACACACAACACTGACTCTGTTTTAATTACTTGCTTCTCCTGCCACTACATCTGATAATTCTCGAGTGTGCTTCTACTGTAAAAAATCTGGTTACTTGATTGCTAAGTGTTCCATAAAACCTCGACAAAAGAATTTCATTCAAGGCAATGTCAATCAGTCTTGATCCAAACCTACATCCCGAGCTGCTGCTACTAAGGATTTCTCCGTAAAGCCATCATCCTCCAATCCAACCATATGCTTAAGTGAGCTAGCTTTAAGTTCTTTTAAATCAAGCCTTATCAGGTACACATCCATCTACTGTCATATCTATTACATTAGATAACTCTTTTTGGCTTATTGATTCTGCTTCTTGTAATTACATGACCCCTAATTCTGCTATTTTTTCTTCTACGTAATCTGTTTCTCATGTTCTTACAATTAAAACTACTAATGGGTTTTTAATGACAGTTCATCATGTTGGCCATGTTTTTACATCCAATTGTCTCTCCATAGCACTTATTTTGTTTCACAACTTTCTCAATTTTCTTTTTGTTGGACAATTATGTGGCATAAGTCTTGACTTACATTTTTTTTACTGATTGTATTATGAAAGATCCATAAGTAGGAGAAATACTTGGTGATGAGGGATAAAATTATCATCGCATTAATGTTCGTGCAATCCAAGATAGCAGGTTGAGACCAATCTCAACATCCCATCGGACAACTGTCATGTTCGAAGAACAGCAAGGCCGAATCGCCTTCAGCGAAGCCCAGTCGCTTCGGCAAACCAAGTTATTCTCGCGCCTTAACAAGCCGAGCTATTCTCGTGCTCCGACAAATTGAGCCATTCTCATGCCTCGGCAGACCGAGCCATTCTCATACCTCGGCAGATCAAGCTATTCTTGTGCCTCGATGAACTAAATTATCTCTACGCCTCGGCCAGACCAAGGCATTTAAGCACCTCTGCAAAACCAAACACGAAAGAGTTCTAAGCCGTAATAATTGAACAAGATCTCCGGTGGAAAATTATACAAATGATGTCGGAAGTGGCCTAAGGCCTACAGAATAGCCTAGGGTCTACAGAATTGTCGAATCTCAAAGCATCAACTAACTATCCTGGCCATGATCCTCTAACTAACTAGATACGGATCCTACCGGCCTCGCAACAAACTTGATTCGAATCTGATTTGAATCTTAACAGTTTTCGGACCCCCTATGATGCGCCCAAGAATCAGGTGATCACCTATAAATACTCTAGCCCTGAGGTCTTTTAGGTACATTTTCACTGGCACTCTAACTAAAAAAAAGAACTCCATTGAAGCTTGAGTAGAGCTCCAAGTTCTCGAGAGGCCACTCACCTTGAAAACTCTTCTGCAAGAGCCTTCTCCTCGTATCTGTTTGCTGTGAATTTTTACTGACTTGGCGTCAGAGGGTCTTCCGCAGAGGGCCACCCCAGACACTCTATGCGTAAGGACTGTCTTGCAGGTCCCATCCGGGCGAGAGACCAGCGTCCAGATCCGGAGCCGTGCTGCACTCGAGTCGGAGAGCGGATTTCCATGGCAACACTTGGTATAAAACGTAAGGTTATCTGCTTTGTTATAGCAACCACACTTATTCATCTTTGGCATTCTAGATTAGGTCATATTTCTTTTAATAAAATAAAGCCCTTATTTTCTAATGGACTGTCAGACTTCATTAAAAATAAACAATTTGATTGTATTTTCTAGAAGCTTTGCTAAACAAACAGCGAGTCTATATCTCATGGACATTTTGACCTATGAGCAATTTTTTTGAATTAGTTCACTTATGGGTTGTCATTATAAGGTATTCTCGTTATTTTATGATTTCTGTAAACAATTTTTTTGCTACGATGATTGATACCCAGATTTTAATAATCCTATGAAATATTTTCATCACTTGTTAGCATTCTCAATTTCTTTCAATAAATATTCAAGTTAGATTCTAAATATGGTCAGAGACTCTCTGCGAATGACTTGCTTTACCCCTAACCAACCTGACCACCCCATTTGCTGATGACGTAATAGCCAGTTGTGCTCATCTGGAGCAATAATACAGCTGATTTAAAGGCAAACAGAACTCTTTCTTTATGGCCATTGAAGTAAAACCAGTCCACAGATCACAGAAATGAGTTTCCTTATGAACTCCAGCTTAGACTTAATTATAGAAATACATACAAACCAAGCTCCATTGTCTATACTATCATAACTCAAATCCTGGAAACCTAGCACTCTCTGGTGACAACAAGTCAAACCAGAGGCAAGCCACACCTGCCAGACCCTGGAACAGAGAGCAAGCGTTCTCACCACCATTCACTTGATCACAGGCTACGAGGTTGGAAGCATTATGATACAAAAAGCCGGCGAATGCTTTAGCCCTCTCCAAGTATACCTTCTCCTTCGTCAGCTGATACAATGAAAGAAAAGCATATGCGTTTCCAGCTACACCGTCGAAAAGCCCAATTTTCCGATTCAACCCTCTCTTCCACACCACTTCCCCTGCTTCGATGGCAGCGTCACGAAACTCCCGCTCCTCGGGGAACACCTGTAGCTCAAATGCAGGCATTGGAAGTCTTAGTAACTTAGTATTACCTTATATTTCCACTATCGTTCTTAGAGGAAAAAATAATTATAAGAGTATTTTTTTTTTTTTTTTTTGATACAAGCGGGCGATCACACCACTCTATCGCGAGTCAAACCCGATAGTTTAGAGTACATAATTTGATGCAAGATAACAGGACAGAGATCACCAACATGCCAACCCCATGTACCAGGGTGACGAGCAGCAGCAGAGACAACCCAATCAGCCGCAGTATTAGCTTCCGTAGGACCATAAGAGTATTGTCTTTTCGAATGAGCATTTGGGATGGCAAAGCGTGCAGGGTGGGACCGAAATAATTTTATTTTATAAAAATTTTATAAACATTTTTTTTAATTCCTGTATTCATCTTATGGGTAATGATAAATTTTATTATTTTCATTCCATTAACCAAAAAAGTGAGAATAGATGAACTTAAGGGCAAGTACGCTGAGCTATTTTTCAAGCAGGTGTCAATTGACACCGATTTTACAGATTTATATGAAAATCAAACATTTTATGCAGATGGTGTTTGTCCTTCTTCTCGTAAAAGAAGTGCATTAAGTAAAGAAAAGTTCTTTTTAAAAACGTCATTTAAATGACTTTTTTTTTAAGTACCACGATGAATGTTAAAAATCATTTCAAATAATATTTTAATTTTAACATTTTTGTATAAAATGTTTAGCTTATTAAATAGTGTTTGATTCCCAAAATACTATCTCTGTATAAGCATACATAATAGAGTTTATCCAAGGGGCAGCCGAGGGAATAATCTTATTTTTTAAATAATAATTTTGCCATCAAAGATAGCTTCAATTATTTTGAAATTTTTAGAGATAAGTTCAGGAATAACCCATGTTTAAATATGAGTTATTTTCTTTGATTAAACTTTTTTCAAATTTATTCTTTATAGTTATAGTTTTTAAAAATAAAAAAATATTTCTTTTATGTTTCTCTGAACCCGATCGGTCGAACCCGATTTACAGCAGTATTTAAACTTATGTTTGTCCAATCCAAACCCGAAAGACCCAGGTTTAATCTGGCCCAATTTGCAATTAATCCGGTTTGGGTTGCCGATTGACCTGGGTTTGGGTTAATCACAACCCAAACTCGAGATAATCCGAACCCAAGGGTTATCCGAACGGGGTAGCTTATTGGCATCAGATTTTTGGGATATTGAAGGCGCCAGTTAGATCAAACGAAATGGCCAACCTGAGAGCGAGAAGGCAAGGCCATCAATCGTAGGCGAGAAAAAGAAGAAAAAATATAAAGGTGGACCATTCGCACATTTCGTTTACTTTCCGCCTCCTTCTCTTCTTTATTTTAGGTAAGATTTTTTTTTTTAATATAATGTTAAAGCTTCAAGTCCAGCTTATGCGTTTAGTAAGAAATTTTATTTTTTGTCTTTAAAATCCATAATTTGATATTTATTTATTAAATTTTTTTTTTTTCATCAACCCAAATTTTATTCGAAACTTATTTGAAATTTTTATTAAAATTAAAATTAAGATTAAAATTAAATTAAATATTATAAATAAAATTAAAATTAAAAAATTTAAATTTTATAAGCCCAAATACATCCGTAATCAAACATAGTTACATAGCCTAAATCTATAAAATTGATGTTAATAATATTGATTTAAAAATAGCTCTAGTTCACTGAATTGACATCGATTGAAAAACAGCCCCAGTTCCCTGAATCCTAGATATGCCAAGACACGGTGCGCCCAAAGTGTTGAAAAGAAAGTAACGGAGGGTGACGAGAGAGAAAGAGAGAGGGTGGTACAAAATCAATTGAGGTCAAGCTGTCGTTCATAGCGCTGTTTTCTCTTAAAAAGACAATTAATTTGTGGCAGCTTTAATATGAGATGACATTCACTAAGACATGCGGCAATGAAAAATCAAATAAAGAGGCTACGGTTTAACTTTCAAGGTTCCCAAAACCCAGGTGTGCCCGAAGTTTTAGAGGGAAAGATATGGAGGGCGGTGAAAAGCGGCGATATTTCTATGGGAATGGCAGGCCCAGCTGTTACGCCGAGAGGAAATGGGCACAACTTTTCCAGCTTCCCTTCCGAAGGAAAACCGCGGATTGTGTAATCCGGTGGACTTCATGCGCCGAGTTGTTTTTGAAACCAGTGTGTTTTCGACATCGATTTTACGTAATGAATACGGATGAAAATTTTTATCGAATTAATATTAAAAAAATATATTATTTAAAATAACACTTCTTAAAAAGTAACATATTAGAAAGCATCATTTAAAATAGTATTTTTTAAATGTATTATTTAAAATAATATTTTTTAAAACAATCATTTCAAATAGTATTTTTATCTTGCTACAGTGGATTAAAAAAATATCACTTAAAATAATACTTTTTTCTTTAACACCATCCTCGTAAATACCTTTCCTTCGCACCCTTTATCGTAAATTTAAAAAGGGCTCTCATGCCTCTCAAAAAATGTATGATTTATTTGCTTAGAAAATGGTTTCAGCTCCCAAGTCAACAGAATCCTTAACTTTGTGTTTAAAAATCTTTTTAAAAAAACTAATATTTTTTTAGGTCAAACTTTAGTCACCTTAAAAAGGTCAAAACCATGGCCAATCTATTCTTTGCGCTCCAATAGGATCCATACCTAATTCCCTTGAAAATTTAGACAACTTGGGCGTAAATTTACTCTCACAATCCTTACGTACCTGATGAAAACGCTCAAATTACCAATGGAAAAAAATGAGCTATTTAGATTTTTTTTTCGATTCAATCTTTATTTTGTTAAATACCCGAAATTTAATCCTAGAAAAGAGGAAAGTGATGGTGGGAATTTTTAAAATTTCATTAAAAAAAATATTTAATTAAATCTAAATAAGGTTGTCTTGAGAATGAAAAATACTAAGCACGCCAACCTATCACCAAAAGTTCACTACATAGCTAGTTTGCTATGGAAGATTCATGCTAACGGTAGAAATTTTGTTCCACCCCCGACTATCCCAGGATAATTCTATTCCCAAACTAAACCAGGCCTAAAAATTTAGGTGTTCAGATCAACATAACTAAAAAGTAAACAATCAAACAATTATCAAGAAAGCCATAAAGGAAACCAAGGATGATAACCTGAGCAGCCTTGCAGAGCATGATAGTTACGCCACCAGCACCGTGGCACCATTGCACCAGCTTATCCCTGGGATTGCCCCTCCGCGTGGCGAACCGGATCAGTTTCCGCTGTGGCCGAACCGGTTCCGGACCATATACCTCACGGTTTTCTTCCACGTCTTCCCGGTCCGGTCCATGTTAATCCGAAGCCACCAAAGAAAGAAAAAAGAATGAGAATAATTGCTAATTTATTAACGAATGGAAAAAATGCTTAAGTCATATATTCTTCATTTTTATTTTCATGCATGATTCCAGATGCAAACAAGATGAAAAGAACAATCCTTTCGTCTTTTTAAAATTCAAATAAAGCCTTAGGCAGTGTTTGATAGTCCAAAAGCTATCTCTACATAAATTTAGGGGATAGTTGAGGTAATAAGTACCTTTTTAAAATTACAAGTTTGCCATCAAAGGATAACTTTAGTTATTCCTAGGTTCTCTAGAGAATAAGTTCAGATTACATGAGTTATTCCTTTTGGTTAAACTTTTTCAAACATATTTCCTCTATCTTAATGTTACCATGACAATAAATTTAAGTTCAAATGATTTAAACCCAACTCAATCAAATCGAAAGCCTACTAGATCTGATTTTGACCTCCACAGGTCCATCTTGTAAATAGAATTTGATAAAAAAATTTTGAGATATCTGTGGAGTTGCAAGTGAAGTCATTTTCACACCGTCATGTCATGTAATAATATTTTGCGATCACAGAGCATTCATCAGTCTACATCCATCACCATCCGGGGAGGCCACGCGTGACCCAGGATACGTTGCTAAGATTTTTCCCAAGGAGCAAATCTACTTCCTATAAATTCTCACCAGTATTCATTCTGGGGCTTCTGGGTAACCTGTTATGCTCCAAAAGGTTTCACCTAACAGTTCTATCTGGCCATTTGTTCAATTTTCACCTAACAAAAGGAAGGAACTTAGGTACTGCATTTTATGTGAGTGTCATCCAATTTCATTTTCATCTCTTTTTTTCTGTCTTATATGAAGATTAGAATGGCAAGAAAGATAAATGAAACCATACGGCTTTCATACAAGCACCTAATGCTACACCATCCAAAAAAAAAAAGTAGCTCAGCATCAATCTAACAGATCCACAACTCATAAAGGTTTGTTCTAGGGCCATTAATCCAACTTTTTCTTTTTGTGATAGAAAGGATCCATGGGTCCACTCTCTTCATCATATATTAACCAAAAGAAGAACAACTCTGTTCTCACTTCAAACAACAAATTCTCTTGAGTTCAAATAAATCACTACAGGATTATTATCCAGGCCCTAGTTCATCTCATCATTTCTTCCAGGCTAGGTTGTGGTTGCAGTAAGGACCAGCACTAATCAGTGTACAGGAAAAGGATATTTCAGAGAACACTTTAATGTGAGGGTGGAAGCTCTGTCCATATAAGCCATATAAGACACATATTCAAGTTGGACAAATATCAACCATTTGATAATTATAACAATTTATGAATCTTAATTTTTATAAATAAGCGTACAGTCAACTTCAATAATTAATTTGATCTACTAAAGTGAAATATTTTTTTTCTTTTATTAGTGAGATACCATACTGATATGGCTGATCAAGCCGTGTTAGGGTTAACGGACGAAGCAGTTGACGGAACCCCCACCTCGGCCTCGGATCTGGAGTTCTCTCAGCCTCGGACCTGGAGTCCCTTGGGCCTCAGACTGGAGGTCCCTTGGCCTCAGATCTGGAGTCCCCTCGATCTCGGACTTCGTCCCTTCTGCCTCCAAGTGCGGGTTCCTCGGCCTCCAACCTCAGGTATCCTCTACCTCGAGCCGCCTGACACCACCCCATGGTCTCCCAATCATCCGCAGTTGCCAGTGGTCTATAACCATCTGCAACTGCGCTTGACCGTTGCCCGTAACGGCGCACGGCCTGACACGACTAGGCCCACGTACCATTTGCGACCGCGTCTGACAGGTGATTCGTGGTGCAAGACACATCTGACATGCTCAGTGTCGTTGCAACCTGTCCATGTCAGCCTGGCCATCTGTCCGCTATCGGACAACAACACATCGAGATTAACCACCTTTCAAAAGCGGGAAAGAAGATATTTGAACATGTATAAGAACCCCCACTCACAACGAGAAAGGGATCTAAATTCAAGTTCTCTAGCTATTTTCTATTAGTTCTTTTTCTTTACTGTTCCCAAGTTGCTTACTTGAGAGCAATCGGTCTTGGAGACTTCCTTGCAGGAGCACTTCAAGAAGAAGGATCTTCGTTTCTTAGTATTGAAGGAACGTGACTTGATGGCAACATATACCATATCATACCATACGACACCATGATGAATCAAGCCAGCACTGGGACAGCTTTCTAGTTTATCTCTAATTACCTAAATCAAAGAAGGATGCATTTCTATTTAGCACCATATCTCAGGCTGTGGTGGCTTCACCTAAAAATTTAAAGCTGTCTATTTCCTTAACGGTTTTAAAGCGAATAGGCCCAGCAAAAGAGAGGGGGAGAGAGAGAAGAGGGGAGATTTCAGAGGCCATCAGCCAAACAAGGTGTCAGCCTCTAGAGCCAAACATTGGCATCACCATCTATCCCAGTTGACTTGTGTCTCACGTGAGAAAAACTCAGACCAGATATTTGAAAACTCAAGTACCTAATGGCGTGGAAGTAGGGAAGCCAACAATCCTTTAGAAAGTCTGTAATATGATTTACGAAGTAGCTGTGATATCTATTCTCAAAAAGAGTGGGTATGGCATCACTAGCATAAGTTATGAATAATTTGACACTAGGTAAATTTGATTTTCCCCCGGTAAAAGACACTGGCAGAAAGCTAAGACCTTGAGCATCCTTCATCTATAATTAGACCTAGGTCTCCATGACCAAGATATTCCACCTTTCTCACCAACATTCCCTATCACTTCAAGTGTTTCTTATTCATTGGTTACGCCTATACATAATGTTCAGTTGGCGATTGTGGTTCCTGTGAAGCTGTTAGGTTAATTAAATGGAAACGAGTGGCTAAGAAAATTAGAGAGGAAAGTATTCAGCCAAGCGATAGGTTAAATATATCTAACCTTCTCAAAGAAACATCCTTAACCTAATTGAGTTTTCCCTTCTCTGTCATCGCTATCGAACCCAGCTTCAATTTTTTTTTTTTTTTTTTTTTGTTTCTTCTAATCTTAGTTTTTCTGGTCCATATAATCTAAGACTTAATGATTCAACTAAGATCCGTTGCATGGCCAACTTTTCCACCATCAAGTAAGGATGAATATAGGTTGGATTGAGTTAGCCAAAGAGCAGAATTTAAACCAACCTAATTAGTTTTACTTTCAGAATTTTGAAACCCATACTAAATTGCTTCAATTCTAAATTGATTACGGGAAAGAATTGAATTTCACTTTTTTTTTCTTTTTGTATTTTATACATAATATCTAATGGTTATTCATTTACTTTTTTTTTTCTTATTCATATATATATATATATATATATATATATATATATAAAGAAAAGTTATAACTTACCTAAAGTCTTAGTTTCAATTTTAATTTACTAAAGATGATTGGTCTAAATACCAACCTTAAAGAGCCGTCCTATTAACACCAACTCTATCATATGATATTATTTTTAAATTATTTTAATATGATATTCAAAATGATGCTCACCCTTGCAGTTAAGATACTAAGACTGTGTTTGAAATAAGGAATAAGAGGAGATATCCCTATTCCTGAGATATCCTCTCTTATTCCCAAAAATCATAACTATGAAGGATAGCTAAGAATAAAGTTAACATGAAGGATAATCCATGGTTAATTATGCCATGGTTAACTATGGGTTATTCCCTCAATTTATTCTTTAGAAAATGTAGGAATAGCTGGTTATCCCTTCAAATAAGAGTTAAAAAAAAGTTATCCTATGTATTTATCTTTTTGCGTTTGATATGATCAATGGAATAGTCAGAAAATATTTCTAGAGATAGCCAGAGGATAAACTCTATCCGTACACTTATCCAAAAATAGTATTTTCTCTATCAAACACTAACTAAACTACAAAACATTCTGCATCAACCATTTGATAAAAATAAGGAACAATTGCTTTAGCATAGCATAAAGGATGGATACCCCAAGTAGCTAAGAAGAATCTCTATCCCATTCTCTAATTTCCTATTTTTTTTACTTGAATTTCCAACAGATCATTAGCATAGCACTAAAGCTAAAGCTCAAACAAAGATTAAAAGAAAAAAAAAAAGAAAGAAGAAAAACAAAAAGCAAATACGAAAAGTACCTCAAGGAAAAGGTCTAAAAAGAGATTCCGGCGCTGCGTGTCATCTCTGTAGTTAGCTACCACGGCGCCAACAGCATACACTCCGGCCCTTCCGCACAAGAATGTCACGTGCCTGCAATTTATTCCATTTATTTATTTATCCCACAACGTCAAAAAAAAAAAAAAAAGAGAGAGCCATCTTTAACCGTCCAAATTATGAATCGCATCGCTTCGTCAATTAAAAGGCAAGGTGAGTCCACGGAAATTCCGACAGTCCAACAAATTCCTTCAATACGACCGTTCAGATCAAATCAGACGGAGATGAGCACAATACGTTTTGCAGATCCGTGCGGCGACCGCACACGTGTCCACGATCTCGACGCAGCGCCGGAGATCCTCGGGGCTCCCGGTTGCCTCGCTTGCCCTCAGGCACGTGATTGCCGTGCCGAGAAGTCCCACGTAAGCCGTCGGATCGATGCACCCCACGCCGTCCGCCCCCTTCCATGTGGCCTCCACCACCTGCGGCACACCGAGACGGTCCCGTGTATGAACGGGCAGCCGGAGGGTAATTAAAACATTCCGACGAGGATAATATCGGTAAAGAAGAAAAATATGTGTCAGATGGCCGACCTGGTCCTTGAGAGAAACGGCCGCCTTGACGAAGGCCTCGGAGGAGGGGAGGAGGTCCACTGCCACGTGGAGGGATTCCATTCGCCGGAGGGCCACCTCGTCGTGCTCCACCTCCGATACCGTCGGCGACGCCATGGCAGCAGCCTCGCTCTCTCTGCTTCTCCGCCTCGCGCTGGGTTGCGGAAGGAAGGGGAACCGCGTGAGGGGTCGGCTGTGGGGATAATTTTATAGTCGGGACGGGACACGTGTGGCACGGGTGCGGAGTAAGGAGCGCCGCGGGTGCAGCGGAAGGTGGCGGAGCACCGACACGGTGATCCCCACGTGGAATGAAGTCGTACGGGCGATCGGGAGTATCCGCCACGCGGGTCGTTTTCGCCCTCGGCGCGCCATGTGTGTTGCGGATATTTATAGGAATGAGATTTTTTTTTTATTTTTAAACTTCAGGGATAAAGAGGGATATTTAAAGGGATATCCTCGTTATTTCAAATACTATAGCTAACGAGAATAGGCTAAAAAAGTTTAATCAGAGGGATAACTTATATTTAACTATGGATTATTTTCTGAACTTATTTCCTAGAAAATCTAAAATAACTAAAATTATTTTTGATGACAGATTTTAATTTTAAAAAAATACTTATTCTTCGGCTATCCCTAAATAAATACTATCCTATATATTTATAATCTGAAAAGACGCCGTGGTTTGTTAGGTAGACATGCTCGTCAAGTATCAACTTATGGCAATTCCATTCCCATCAAAAGGAGATGCTCTCCTCCTTACCAATCCAAGACTTGCTAGAAGAAGATGGCCAGCTCTACTCTCTTTTTCATTTGGAGTGAAAGGTGATGACCAAATTTACCGCAAGTAGATTGGATTGAAATCCACACTGATATGTGATTAATTTATGGATACATGTAGCATATTTTTAGAAGATTATTTAAAAAAATCAGCCTTTTATTTCATTTCTTTTCAAGTCTTCAGCATTTTATACCTTTTCGTTGTACCCTGCTGTCTTCCTTTATTTACAGGACTACTTGTCCACAGGCAGAAATGTAATAGCAAAAGTATTAATTTAATTTATTTAAAATAAAAATAATTTAGATTTAAATATAAATTAAGTAAATATTTTTTATTTGATTATGACTTAGGATTTGAATCACTAGATTTCCGAATCAAAACCAGTTTAAAGGGAATAGATTTTAAACTTATATTGCATATAAGGATAACTACATTAGAGATACATAAACTTTATTCGGATTCTCAATTAAATTTTTATGCGAGTCTTAGTGAACTAGTCTGAGGTCTCAAGAGCCTCTCAACAAGCCGACCTAAGGATTTAATGGATTGAAAAAAATTGATGCAATGAACTAGAAAATTAAGATAATGATAGAGCAGGTTGAAGGTAGAAGGTAGATGTGATGATTAAACTAGAGCTCCCAAGAGCTATCATTTATTAAAAAATATCTAAGTCATGCAATGATATTCAAAGCATGCTCGTCAATCTTATCAATGATGCACGCAAAGGGCATGGGCCAACCTCAATGATGACATGCATAGGATGCGCATCAACCTTAAAGAATAGCATGCAAAACATATGTGATGCAAAAAAAAAAAAAAATCATCGTCACATTAATAAACGTACATGGCAACTGATGGGACCAATCAACCTCATGGACAATGATGATTACACTCGAGCCGGATCCCTCAGTCGATGTCGACCTCGGCAAGTCATCCTCTAATCCTACTCGGCCTCGGCTCCAGGTCTAAGGCGGCCCAGCTTCACCCAAGGCAGCCTCCTCCAAGGCAGCTTCACCCAAGATGGCCTCCTCCAAAGCGGTCCCACCTCTGAGGCAGCCCCAGCTCCAAGGCGGCCTCACCCAAGGTGGCCTCCTCTAAGGCGGCTCCAGCTCCAAGGCAACCTCCTTCAAGGCGACCCCAGCTTCAAGCGGCTTCACCCAAGGAGGCTCACCCAAGGTGGCCCCAGCTCTAAGGTGGCCCCAGCTTCAAGGCGGCCTCACCCAAGGTGGCCTCCTTCAAGGCGGCCCTAACTCCTAGGTAGCCTCATCTTCAGACTCGGCCCTAGAGTCAACCATCTTCATACCTCATTCTGAGTATCATTGCCACATCATGCCACGACAAATATTCCGAAGGATGAACCTCCCTAATTATGGAGATCTTAAATTAAACCTCCTTAAATGAAAATGGGAGCCAAATACACCCTCCAACCATGATTAATAGAGTTTCGGACTCGTGATAAGACTGATCAGTTACCAATCCCATAACTGAAGGGATTCTGATCATATCAGCTCCCTAAAAAGTGCCCAAAAAATCAGGTAACGACTTGCATATTATTGGCACGTAAATACCACGTCCCTGACCCCCAGGTATGCTTTTCATAGACACAACTCGAGCAAAGGCGATTGAAGCATCCTTATGCGAGAACCTTTTCTCTTATCTGCTCGCTGAAGATTTTTACTAACTTGGGCATCGGAGGGTCTTCCACAGGGACCACCCCTTGTGATTCCTGTGCGAGACTTGTCTTGCAGGTTCATCAACAACGAGATCATCGTTCGGATCCCGATCGACCTCGTCACCAAGCTAGAGAACAAAAATTAGCAGCAATAGATTGGCGCTAGAAGAAGAGCCCCAAGTCCCTCTGAAAACTTGAAACCAAGGAGACAAAGTTGCCTACAAGAAGGACGATTTCTCAATGGCCAACCGTAAGAGAGCAGTCATAGATGCTCCTGATCAGGCCAGTCATAGATGCTCCTGATCAGACCACCTCTCAAAGGCTTGATCCTACCAACAACACGGCGCCTTCACCGTCATCACCAACTGAGGCTCCTCACCGCTAGCAACCCCGGTCACTCAGGAGTCAGGACCAGTTCAACATGCTGGTCCAGCAAGTCCAAGCCTTGGCACAACTGATGTAGGGGCTTCACAGAGTTTTCTTCCCGCTGCTCCCACTCAGCAATTGCCCGATGGAATAGCCACTCGCTTCGTCCGGCTGCTCCTCCACCCAATCCATTGGAGGCCACCAGCCTCCCAGTATATCCTAGCCATGAAGGAGTTGGACCAATGCAGCACAAGGGCGGAGATAGGAGCCTGCCGGATCCTGCGGGCTTGCTCCTTGTCTCCAGCATTCTCTTGCCATGATTCAACGCGCAACCATGGTCTCTCGCCCTACCTTTCCTACTGCTTGAGATCCTTGGTGCAGCAACAACTCCGAGAGATGCGCTAGGAGATAGACACCGTCAGACAGGCATCTTATCCTCAATCCAAGGTGGAGCAGGTATCCCATTCACTGATAGGATTATGCGGGAGGTGATCCCTTCCATATTAAGCTTCCTACCATCGAGCCATACCATGGAGCCACCGACCCTAACGATCACCTAAGCAGCTTTATCCATCATGATGTTCCATGGGACATCAGATGCGATCTTGTGTCGAGCTTTTCTTCTACCTCAAGGGGTATGCCAGAACGTGGTTCAACGGTTTAAAGCCAAGTTCCATCGATTCCTTCGACAAACTAGGCTGCTCCTTCACCAGCCAATTCATCAGCAGTCGTCATCATCGAAGAAGGTCTGACTCCCTCTCTGAAGTCAAACAACGAGAGGGGGAGTCCTTGAGAAGCTTTCTTGGTGTTTCAACATGATCATGTTGGAAGTTGATCATCTCAACCACGAGGTAGCCATATTCGCCCTAGCAAATAGAGTATCGAAGGAGGGAGACTTCTACTTAGCCATGGAAGTTAACTACCCGAAGAACCTCTCCATCATGATGGCCCTAGCGAACAAATATGTCAGGGTTGAAGAATCGAGAAGATCGGCCCGAGCGAAACAATCCAAAAATGAAGAAAAGAAAAGCTTGGACAAAAATCGGCCAGATCGCACTGCAAGTCCGCCTCACCGACGAAGGGCCCCAACGCCACCGAGAGCGCACCAGAAGCACACCGTAGAGGTTCAATCAATTCACCCTACTCACTGTGCCCGAACACAAATCCTGATGGAGATCGAGCACTAGCTCCCCCAACCAAGGACCCTTCGAGGAAGCATGACTTGGAGGGATATGACTAAATTCTGCCGGTATCACTATGACTATGGCCATGATACCGAGGAATGCTGGTAGCTCCGGGATGAGATCGAATAGCTCATCCATCAAGGAAGACTGGAGCAGTTTAGAGGAGCCCCAGAGGCTGACAATATGGTGGAACGTCAACTAGAGTTTCAACAACAACTTCCGCCGAACTAATCAGCTGTTGGCAACGTCAATATGGTTGCCATGATCGGTCCCTCCCAAGGTCGGTCGAATAAAGAGGAAGACCCTCTTAAGAGGGCCCAATGCAAAGGGCTTGCATAGCCGGACGAAGGACTCCCGACGTCGAACTGGGAAGGCCCATGTCAAGTTGCGGAGGTCATCAAACCCGCCAGCTACTAGCTCCAAGATCTCGATGGATTGGCCATTTCTCGAGCATGGAAACTCGGATAACCTCTGAGCACATCATAGTGAAGTACTTCTAAACCGAGATATTTTGCTCTTTACAATAAGACTTCACTCTTTAATTTAAATATTCTTTTTTGATAATCATCTTCTATGAGTTGTTGATGAAAGGCAGGTTTTGCCCAATCATTGACCTACGGTTCATTTCTTCGTACCTTAGCTGGACTAAGTAAGATATTTTATCTATACCTTGGCAGGGCCAAATAAAAGATCCTACGGATCTCGACACGGCCGATCGGAGTTTTCTCCAAACCTCGACACAGCCGAGATTTCTCCGTACCTTGGCAGGACCAAGTAAAAGATTCTCTGGGCCTCGGCACAGCCGACCAAAGTTTTCTCCAAGCCTCGGCATGATCGAGCTTTCTTCATACCTTAGAAGGGCCAAGTAAAAGAACCTCCGGACCTCAGCACAGTTGTCGACAGTTTCAAGAGCATAAATAAAGGTGAAAGGCTGACCATGAAAGACATCATGATGCACCTTTGCAGGTTTGAACCTTTCTAATAGAATCCAATCATTTGAGACTCTACTCCCTGCCCGAACCCATGCTTTGGACTAGGGAGTGGAGGGCATGCGATGCGGGAAAAAAACATCGCTGCGTTAATAAACATGAATGGCAACTGATGGGACCAATCAACCTCATGGACAATGGTGATCGCACTTGGATCGGATCCCCAGTCGCGTTGACCTCGGCAAGTCAACATCAGCCCCAGTGTCAGCCTCTAATCCTACTCGGCCTTGGCCCCAGTTCTAAGGCGGCTCCAGCTCCAAGGTGGCTTCACCCAAGGCGGCTCCAGCTCCAAGGCAGCACCAACTCCAAGCGGCCTCCTCCAAGGTGGCTTAACCCAAGGCAACCTACCCAAGGCAGCCTCCTCCAAGGCAGCCCCAGCTCTAAGGCGGCTCCAGCTCTAAGGTGGCCCCACCCAACGCGGCCCCAGCTCTGAGATGGCCCCAGCTCTAAGGCAACCTTCTCCAAGGCGGCTTCACCCAAGGCGGCCTTCTCCAAGGTAGCCCCAGCTCTAAGGCGGCCCCAGTTCCAAGGTGGCCTCACCCAAGGTGGCCTCCTCCAAGGCGGCCCCAGTTTCTAGGCGGCCTTATCTTTGGACTCATCCCTGGAGTCAACTATCATCATACCTCAGCCTGAGTATCATTGGCACATCATACCTCACCGAATATTCCGAAGGATGAACCTCCCTAATTATGAAGATCTCAAATTAAACCTCCTTAAATGAAAATAGGAGCCAAATACGCCCTCCGACCATGATTAATAGAGTTTCAGACTCCTAAGACTGATCAGTTACCAATCCAGTAACCGATAGGATTCTGATCAATCAGCTCCCTAAAATGTGCCCAAAAAATCAACCATCTTAATGGCACATAAATACCATATCCCTAGACCCAGGTATGCTTTTCATAGACACAACTCGAGCAGAGGCGATTGAAGCATCCTTCTGCGAGAACATTCTCCTCTTATTCGCTCGCTGAAGATTTTTACTGACTTGGGCATCAGAAGGTCTTCCATAGGGACCATTCCCTGTGATTTCTGTGCGAGGACTTGTCTTGCAGGTTCATCAACTTCGAATCATGGTTTGGATCCGATCGACCTCGTCACCAAGTCGGAGAATGAAAATCAACAGCAACAATATGTATAACCTTGGGAATTATGCACATAACATACATGCTGACTTCAACAACGATGTATAAAAGACAATGGTGCATGTTGATCTTAACAGTGATGCTCACAGGATGTATACTGACCTCAATAACAATGCATAGAGGATATGCTTCGACTTTAACAGTGATGCTTATAAGATGCATACCGACTTCAATATTACAAGGCACGTGTTGAAATATTTATTTTATTTTCAAATTTTATTTGTAGAATAGCAATTTCTTTTTATATCTAGAGTAGCAATTTTAGCTTATCTTTTATTTGTGTTATCATGCATTTTATTGATTTCGGCAAGATTATGCAAAAATGAATAGTTTTAAATTTTTGAATTACTACACCACACCTTCAATATCTCTAGTTCAATCATGTATAAAGTACGTGAACACTGTATGCATGATAATTTTTTTAATTACTTTAGATAATATTTCTAAAATAATATTTATATTGAGTTATTCAAACTATATTTGTTGGAAAATATGTTCCAAAGCCAATCGTCTAGGCTATAGACGGTTATGCTCATTGTAATTGTATATGAACTTTATAATAAATAAAAGTAATTTTTTGCCAGTTCATCATATTTACATTTTCCTATAAAAAGCTCTTGTGTGATGGAGTCCTTTGAACTACCTTGCATTCGATATAGAGAGGATATATCAAGCAGTTCTTAAAACTATTTGCAACCAAATGATACATTATTATAGGACAACAACGTATCAAGTATAAGTTGATATATATCATATAGGTTGGTTGTCCTTTGAACAAAGGAGTGTGGAGATACTGGTATGGCATACTACGAAATGTATGATATTTCATCAAACATAACCTACCTGCGGAGCTTCCTTCTGCCAAGGGTTGCTCACGAAGGGATATGGATATAAGTATCCCTCGAACCTAAGATCATCATCGTAGCTTACAAGCAATTTACTGTGCTTTAGTGCAGGACTACCTAGATTTCTAATGTAGTGATGAAAGGTATCTGGGTACCGTCAAGTACTTATGGAGCAATGGTGGATCAAGATGGGATTGACCCATCCAAATAGTTTGGAGTAAATGTCTCACTATGCCTCAACTTAGCAAAACCTTAGCCAGGGTAGTTCTTGTGAGGAGTCACAACTTGTAAGGTTAAGGCATATTATGGATGTGCTGATTAAGGGTTGACAGTTAAACCCTAAGTCATCCTAAGCATTATAAGATCAAAGGGATGAATTATATGGTAACCATATGCCAGAGAATTTAGATTATTGCTTTGTAATCTTTAACCTATCCGGACGTTGAGTGTCATTGCTAGATGATGACTTTGATTAGTGCTAAAATATTCTTGTACTATCGGCTTTGTGTTCGAACTATGAGGTCACACACCATAGGGGTTTTCTTCCTGATCTAAAGGCTGATCGATGATTGAGTCAAGCCAAATATGTTTTGGTTTGGGGTCCAATTAGATTGGACTTAATCATGCACTCTTTCTTTTCTTTTATTGCATTGTGAAATTTAAATTTGAATTTTTGCAGAAATTAGTCTTGAGTTTAAATTTGAAATTCTTTTTAAGTCTGAATTTAGAATTTAGATTTAATCCTATTATTGTTGGAATTCATAATTTAAACCTAGAATTAATTGGAATACTTAAAGCTAAATAAGTTTTTTCAACTTAACCCTCTTCTCAAGTCCCTCTACCTTCTCTCCCCAAGTCCCTCCACCTTTCAAACATCTCCCACTCTCCACAAATCCTTCTACCTTTCAATCCTCCTCCCTTCATGCTAGCCTTTATAAGGGTTATTATAGGTGGCAACAACAGAGAAGTTTTTTTTGAAGGTTTTCTACTTTAGAAAAATGTTTTCTACCTTGTGTGGGACATTGTGAGGATTAAGGTTTGAGGTGTGTAAAGAGCAGTTTGGGAAAGAATTCCTCTTCCACCTCTACTAGTTCTTCTTCGGCTACAAGATCGTCTTGTTATCCAAAAGGATAAGAAGGAGATAAGCATTCGTGGATCCTAAGGAGCTAGCACTTCGAAAGATTTGATCAGAAAAGAGTCATAGTGTGAACTACCTATAGAGGCCATACGCGTGTGTTGCTTAAGGAGCTCTTTTCTTTAACCATCCAGCAGTTTGCAAAGGTAAAGTACCTTACTGTTATTTGATAATGATCAAATCATTAACATAAAATAGTTTTATGTTCTGCTTTCTAACTTTTTGATATCATTTGCATTCACTATTATCCTGTTAGTTCCTGATGTAGGTAGATAGATAAATCGATTTGATCGATTTATCATTATTTCCACTGCTTTATAAAATAATAATAATAATTAAAAAATAGATCTGTCTGCATTGATTTTCTTACAATACTTACATCTAATTTTAAATTAAAAAATTATTTTATTTAAAATACACACGTCACATCTTGAAATTAGTTATACAAGATGATATAAAAATTATGGATAATTATGTAAATAAAATTTGGTATACCATTAAATATATAATATCTTTAGGAGTTAAAAAAATAAGATTTTAACATTTGCTCAATGCCTTGCCCATGGCAAAAAAATATAAATAAATTTGATTACATATATAGCATAAGTGAAATTCTATATATTTAATGTGACAATTATATATTGAATATAAAAATATTATTACTATTTTTTATAATTATCACTTCCCTGGTGATCTTATATTAGATTATCATTGAACTTCTTGTAATAATATTATGTAATTTTTAAAATACTTTTATAAGTCTACAAAAATTTATCTGATTCTTATTATCTCACCTCTCCTCTGGTTTTGTAACAAATTTATAGCATTCCTGATTTTTTTTTACTTTTAGGAATATGGAAGGTTTCGAAAACATAATTTAACTAATGTAATTAAAATTTAATATATTCATAAAAATTATATTTTTATTATTTAGCTTTAGTTATAAATCCTAAATGATATATTATGGTATATATTATTTGCAGATGATATAGTATTGATTAATGAAACTAAATCTGGAATAAATGTTAAGCTAAAGATTTGAAGAGAGGTTTTAGAATCTAAAGTTTTAAGATTAGTAGAGCTAAAACTGAATACATGAAAATGTAATTTTAGTGAGAGTAAAAATATAAATAAAGAAATAGTAAAGATTGCAAGCCAAGAGATATCAAGGAGTAAAAAATTTAGATATTTGGGATCAATTATCCAGTAAGAAGATGAAATATGTGAAGATTTGAATCATAAAGTTAAAGCAGGATATTAAGTGAAAGAGTGCTTTGAAAGTATTGTATGATCGATGCGTTTCATTAAAATTTTAAAAAAATTCTATAAAATCGCTATTAGGCCAGCTATGCTATATAGAATAAAATGTTGAGCAATTTTAAAATAACATGTGAATAAATTAAGTATAACAAAAATGCGTATGTTAAGATGGATATGTGGTAAAATTTTAAAAGATAGAATTAAAAATAAACATATAAGAGAAATGATAGGAGTAGTCCCAATTGAAGATAAAATGAGAGAAAATCAATTACGATAGTTTGAATATATAAACGTAGACCTTTAGATACTCCAGTTAAAAAGAGTGATTTTTTTTACAATCTATGGTAAGGATAGAGGTAGAAGCAGATCTAAACTAACATGGATAGAAATAATTAAAAAAGATATAACTATTTATAATTTGAATGTTGACTTGGCCCTAAATAAGACAGAGTGAAGAAAGTAGATTCATGTAGTTGACCCCATGTAGTTGAAAAAGGCTTAGATAAAGGCTTAGATGAGTTGAGTTTATAGATCCTAAATTTAAATTATATAGCATATTAACAATATTAATTAAAAATTATAGTAATATGACATATGACATTACTAACATGAAAGATGAAAGTATTAACTTATTAAATAAAATAAATATTTTATATGACCAAAAATAAATCTACTTTAGGATTGGCCTCAGGTAGTAGTAGTCGGGGCGATAAGGCTAAATATAAAATATTATTAATAAAAAAATTATTATGTTATCATCCAATAAATTATGTTTTATTTAGATAATGATTTTAGAAACTTTTTAATTCAAGAAGAGTTAGATAACTTTGATATTTTAACCTAGTAGAGAGCACATAAAACTAATTATCATATGCTTGTACAATGGCATTTGATCTACTCTTTCAGTGTCCACAATAACATCAAAGTCTACTTTCAATGCAAAATGCTTGATACTTGATGACAAGAAGAGCCAATTGAAGCCCAACATAGTGGATATATTGGTATGTTTAAAGGAGTGGTATGATATGGAAGATAGGACATAAGACTAGACAAAAAATGAAAATGAAGACTTTTTTTTCGAACAACAGAAAATAGAAGACAGAAAATGAAAGAAGTGACCACAAAAAAAGAAGAAAATCAAATAACAAAATAGTGAGACAACACAACCGCGATGAGCCGATAACAAGCTACGAAAAGGAAACATACATTTATTTTATTTTATTTTATTTCAATAAATTTATTTTTAAGAAATAAAAATAATAGTAATAAAAATTACATGGCTATTGAACTTAGGCTATATCAAATAAAGAATGAAGATGAAGTTGCCCTCCGACAACTAAAAGATCAGAGACAAAACGAAAGGAGTGACTACAAAAAAGAAAAGGAGGATTAAGCAATACAATAATAGAACGATGACCTAACGACAAACTATGAATAAAAATATAAATATTTGATTTAATTTATTTAATTTCTATAGATTTAGTTTTAAAAAAATTACCTCATTTGCCTAATTTGATATTAAAAGAAATATTAAAAAAAGCAATGTTGTATTGGGTTGTGTCATGGGCTGACCTAGTAAGGCCATAGTTTTGTGGACCATACTGAGTCCTCTGGTATTATGAGACATGCTAGCATGGGAAAAGTCTTACTGCACCAAGTCTTGATGCACCATGTTCGGTGATTGATGCGCGCACCCACGTACCAAAAAAAAGAAATGATTTTGCTTTTGGTATGCGTGCGTGCACCACACGGCGCATGTCAATCATCGAAACAAGTGCGTGCTTGTTGCACTGCCTTCGTACAGCAAGACTTTTCTTTGGCATATTGTAATAGATACAACATGACAACCGTTGAGCCGCCCCCCCAGTCCATTTCGTTTGATAACTCTAATTGTGGCCATGGTACTTTTGATTTTGTGAAAGCATCTCTCTTTTGATTCACCCCGTAGATAAGAATTTCTTAAGTTGAAAGTTGCAAATAATTTCATTAGAAATCTTGTGAAGTAAAGCAGTTGGTTTACCAATGAATGTCCTACGTACCTAGCAGCATAGCAGATGCCCTATTCAATGAACCACACACAAGGGGGAGAATTGAGGCGGCTCCTTTGTATGTATTCTTGTGATTAGCCAATTGGACTAGTATCAGTTCAATGGAAAAGTTTCTGCTACGATCTAAATTTCCATACATCAAAGCTCGTGATTAATCACGAGTGATGATCACAACAAACGCAACATTAATTTTATACCTTTCATAACATTAACATAGCTGCGAGGTCTCAAATGTGATGGGAGGGAGGTTGGTGCTTTCTTCCCTTTATCATAGCCTACACGCCCTTGAACAGTCCTACTTGCAATATCCACATTAAATGGAGAGACCAAAGTACTCTAACTACACTATCACTATCCTTTCCCCCACTATGAAAAGAGGGGCTTCTCACATGGAAAAGAAGGCCAATTTATTTGATGGAAAAGAAAACAATTAAAACTCACTTCACCTTATCTCACTTTTGTTTGTACTGCATCTCCCACCAACGCAAGGATACGTCCCCCCTTGACCACCCATTGGACGGTCCTTGTCTATAAAAGGGGCTTCAATGCAAGACTTGTTCATATCAGCCAGGGTGTCTTCAGTTGTGCCAAGGGACCATAGAGATGATGGAATCCACACCAACAACCAAAGAAGAGGCACTCCTTCTTCCATCCAAGGTAATAATTGCTTATTCTCATTGCTATGGTAATCCTTTTGTGGTGGTGGATAGGTGCTCTTGACTCTAATCTTCTAGGCCCCTTTGACATGCCAACTTATTCTCTTTAGAAAATTGTCTACGAGTATTCATCACCATTTTCATTAAGAAAGAAAATAATTATAATGTTTTAGTTTTGGTTAAGAAGAAGAGATGGACCCTTTGCCTGTCCCATGACCAGCCAAGGCATGGTCCACACTGTTGGGACCTTCACTTCTTTATTTAAGGCTACAGTTTTGTGATGAAACATGGTTTTCTTAGAGGCTAGCTGTTTGACCGTTTCAGGCTTGCATGCAAGTCATGCCAATAGATCTTTTAGATTTCTAGGTGCAACAACCAAAAATAGGATGCTTACCATTATATTTAATGGTATACAAGTTATGAGTTGAAGGTTTACCAAACCACCTATAACTCAGAAGAATTATTATTTTGATATTAGATTTATGCTAGTTGGGTTAATTGATTACAACATGCATGGTTGTCAAACTCATCAAGCTAATAATCAATAAGAAAGCTGGAAGAATATATTATTTTGTTTGACAATATGAGTTTCTTAAGTTCTCCATCTTTGTGATGGTCTTCTTCCAAGACAGTGCTCCTGAAATCTGGATTCCACCAAGTCCCAATCAGTCAAGGGAATGAAGTCTAGTTGACCTTACATACTTGAGTTAATCTTAGTTTCAAAATATATGGTTGAGGCGAATTTGCTTCTTTTATTGGCCATCTGCTACTAACTTCGGTTTGGTTTTCTCTCATTTTTCGGCATGGTCTGATAACATGAATGATGAATTGAACCAGACTGCAAAAACCAATGAAGTGGAGAGGGTGGAGTGTCGTTGCTGTGGAATGGCAGAGGACTGCACCCCGACCTACATTGGCCGAGTCCGAGAATTCTACTGTGGCAATTGGATCTGTGGGCTTTGCGCCGAGGCAGTGAAGGAGAAAAAGAAGAGCGCTCCATCAATGGCGTTGGAAGAAGCCTTGGAGTCCCACATGGCTCTTTGTAGGCAGTTCAACAGGACAATCAGGCTCAATCCAGAGCTCTCTTTCGTTGGTGCAATGAGGGATATAGCAAGGAAGAGTTTCCAATACAGGGTCACCCATGACCCTTGTACACCAAGGATTGCAAGGACCAGCAGCTGTGGACCTAAGGCCAATGCCAAGATCGGAAGCTCATCATCGGTCTAGTGATCCATTGCAGTGGTATTGGAGATGACCAAGAAAAGAGTAGAGCAGTGTGCTAACTTAGTAGATTGTCTCTTTAGGCTTACCAGTCCTGGTTAGAGTTTAACTTGTTCTTGAAAGCATGACTGTAGAAATTGAAATAGAATATAAAAAAATAACAGTAATATAAAAGTTTGTACTTGAAGAATAATGAACCACAGAATAATTTGATAGAGCATCTCAAGAGTGGTGCCACCTAACGCTGAAATATCACACAGAAGTAGAACAGCTATCTGCAATTCATTAATGAACCTCTGGTTGACAGCCTGGGCTCTCCTGTATTGCGTCAGATACTTGAGTCATTGATAAATCCAAAGAGGAAGTTGAACATTGGTTGTGTCACACTTCTCTTTGGGAAATCTGTGTTACCTTAGCACTTTCTAATATTTCAGCACTTGAGAATTGAAGGATCAAACTTGGTGAGGGCAGGACTTGAATCTAAATAGTTGGTACCAACCTTCCAAGATTTTATGATTACCATCAATGGCTTAAAGAATATTACAATAGATTATTGAATATCAAGGATCAAACTCAAACAGGGAGCTTCCTTTAGGAAAAGGAAGTATGCCATCATTTGGAGTTGCTAGCATATCCTCTGAGAGGACAAAATTCCCAAGTAAAGTTCTGTCATGATGCCCATGGTAAGCTTTGATGAGAAATGTTGAATTTTTTGGCCTACATCAGGGATAACTGTAGTTAAATTCTGAAAGATTCCCTTATGTGTGCATGCGTTCATGCACATATGTTTGTATGACTTCCAGCCACATGCACACTCTCTGTTGAGTATGGTTTACTGGAAGTGAAACTCAAGTACTGTCTGGAATCTTAAAATAGGCAGTCTAAAATTGCTCTGCTGCTGTATTCAGTATTCTGGTGAGGGAATAGTGATTGATCAAAAGCTGCAAATCCTTGATGATATTTTTTACATGTTAACGTTTAGTTTTTTTTTTTCAGTTTTATTTCTCTTGCAATTTTTTTTTTTTTTGTGGATTGGTTTGCTTACTTTGATGATATATTTGAGAAGAGCTTTTTTGTCAACTTTCTGATACTTACACAAGTGATCATGCCCTTCTGCCTATATTAGCAGCCGAAGAACAAACATAAAAATCCCAAAAACAAGCTCCTCATCCATAACACTAACCAACAACATCAAGGAGCAAGAGATGCACAATATCTCAATTGAAACTTCAAAAAGAAGGCTTGAACAAAAATAATCCCCTTCAGGATTCTGTTTGACTTGGTAGTTGAAGAAAAGGCTTCGGTTGCTAATCTATGGTAACTTGGACTGCAGCTTAGAAAACTTTTCTCAGCATAGTCTCCAATGCGCCAATGGAGAGTAAGTAAAATTAATAGATCAGCTGTAGAATGTCTCTACCTCCAATAGAACTGAAAAGGCTAGTTGGAGATTGAATGAAAAGGGATTTTCTAGGTGAGCAACTGATATCAAATGCTACACTTTGGTGGTATTAATTCCGCTATATCATTGGAATGTGGAACAATCCTTGACCAGAGAAGATTTAATTGTTTCAATATCCATCTTTCTAAAAACACAGAAGTTTGATGCTGATAAGAAAAGAAATTGGGCTGCTCTTATTGTTAGTGTACTCTGAGCAGGAGGAAAATGTTTATCATCGGTTTACTCAGGCTCTTGACTAACCCTTCTCATGTACTGAACTTGATGAATCTAGGGGTTTGGATGGAAGCAAAAAGAAAAAAAAAGTTGGCTTTTCTCTCCTTTTCAGTTCACACAAGGCTGAAATCATGGAGAGGATGTTCTCAAAAAAATGTGGCATGAAGGTTTTTCACTAGTAGTACAGTAAGAAGACTGAAAAAGAAGTTCCAGACTGCATTTACTTTCTCGTTAAAGACTGAACGAAGTAAAGAGGAAGCAGAGATTATGACTGAATCTTTAAAGACGGTCGAGTGGTCCCTGTTGTTTATTCTATTGTTTAACTGCAGATTTCTGTCACTGATGTACTTCATCTTTTAAATGTTTTGGACGAGAGCGGTTCTCAGGTATACCCCAATCTGCTAACTGGGCTGAACGCATGATTTAACTGCATAACTCCTAAATCTAACATTAAAAATTATACAAAAATTTGTATTATTATTATCAATGCATAAACATTTAATTAAATATAATTTATTATCCGTGTAAGTCAAATAGCATCTAATTAAATGTTTGTGAACTGATAATCAGTTAGGAAAAAAAATTCAATTCTTACGTAATTTCTAGGATTGCATTTAGGAGTTGGGCATGACATATCTTGCCACTTATCTTTTCATTCATTTTCTTCATGAAAATGATGAAACAATAGCCTATTCGTTGCACTCTTTTTTTTTTTTTTTTAAGGAGAGAAAGAGAGCAAGAAGAGCTTTTTTTTAGCTTCGTTAATAGCAAATTGATCAAGAAAGTTTCAGTAAACAAATTAAATAAAAATTATTCAGAGCAAAAACCCTAAATGGTACTTATGTTTTATGTAGTGAAGAATTGCTTAATCAATTAATGCTCAGACTTTTACGCCAATTAGCCTATATTTAGCTTAGTTTGTTGGCATCTGTATCCACTTGGGAGAGGTCCAAGACCCTAATTCATGCATCATCTGAACTCTCACCAAGGCTGAAACTTTATAAGAAGAGAGATTTGAGTAAATCAAGGAGACCAAAAACACAAGAAATCTTCTTGGTGTCACATGACAGGTCAAAGCAAGCAGCATGTGCTTTGCATTCCTTATGAAGTGAGGCAACTAATTGACTAGATGCTGTATCTTGACTTAGAATAAGTCTTGTAACCATGGGATAGAAAAGTTTACTAAGGAAAAAATATGTAGAGGACCAAACTACAAGAATGTAGAGGAAAAATGATAAAAAAATTATGGTGTTTAGGTGGCAAGACCATGGATGGTTACAAAAATAAGTTCCAAGATGTATCATGTGAGATGGAATATAAAGATAATCTTACCTACGGGATGAAGCTTGCATATGCAAGTTTTGAGTGCACATCTTATATATAAAAAAAAATCATCTAAGATGATGTTTAAGTATTGTTTGAGTAAATTAAGGGTAACATTGTTAATAGAAACAATATATAAACTAATTGATTATATAGACGATATTCACATACTATAGTATAGCTTAGCTAGAGATGCTAGTGGCATAGTATGGTTATTCAAATGATCTAACACTAATAAATTATTTTTGTATAACCTAATCATAATTAATAAAATATAGAGTAATACAAATATAAGTCAAAATTACTAGTTTAGATATCGGAAGTAAGTATTATTCTATCATCAAAATTTAAAAAATATGAAATCAAGTTTTATTTATACTTAAAAAATTACTTAAAAGAATCAGATTTAGAAGTATTTCAAAAAATATTTTATTTGCAGGATTTAAGTTAACTTTTACATATTTTTCAAAACATAAATTTTAGTAATAAAAAATGCATTTTAGTATATATAATTCTTTTTTATTTACTAAGGAATAAATAGATTTTGATAACTCACTTCTTACACCGAATTTAATTTAGGCTTGGGTGAAATTATTAACATTTTTATGCTTCTTTCAATATTGGATCAGATGGTCAGTTCTCCTTAAGTGTCACAGCTATAATCTTTTTACAACTTTTGCTTATAGCTTAAATTCCTTTGATGGCAATTTCCTTAATGGTGAAGTATTTATCAGGCACTAAAAGTTTTAAGTCTAGCCGTAGATCTAATGCTTAGAGGTATGTACCAAAAAAAAAAAAAAACCACCAAACCAACCCGAATTGTAATTTCATTTGGTTTGAATTGGTTTTTTTTGTCTCTTGATTTAGTTTTAGTTTAAAATTTTCTAAAACCAAAAATGTTGGTTTGGTATTGGTTTATATATTTTAAAAAACTAATATAAATTGAACCAAACCATATTGTATATATTATATAGGCTTTCATTTGTACTATAGTTAAAATTGGGTGGTATAGATATGCATGAATAATGAATCGTATGAAAGTTATATTCTTTCCATCATGAATAACTAGTCTATCATTTATAATATAAAATTTACTATGGAAAGCAATCTCATGGTTATTTAAAATAGGCATAGATAAACTATAAACCAAACCAAACCAAATCAAATTTCTTGGTTCAGCTGGATTCAATTTACTAAAACAACCTGTTTGATTTTAGTTTTTATTTTAAGATGTTGATTCAGATCGGTTTGGTTTTAAAATTATCGCTAAACTGGACCTACCCAATACGTGCACACCTTTATTGATGCTCAAGGTTGCACTAGTGGCAATACCAAGATTACTAGTACTAGTTTTGATCTATGACCGTAGAATACTGAGAATGAACATATAACAAAGGAACTCCCTCCTACATTGGTATCAAGCCCGAAGATCTCATAGGGTAAACAAGAGTTACCAGTACCAAACAATGTAGTAACTAAAGAGATTAGGAAAGATTGTAGAAAAATTACGAAAGCTTCTGAGGGAAGATCAAGATAAATTGTGAAGAGATTGAAAGATCTTAAGAGAGCTTGTAGGAAGCTTAAGAGGGCTTGCAAGAGCTCAAATAATTAAAAAAGCCTTGAAAGAGCTTAAGATTTGATATAGAGTGGGAAAAAGGGGTTGAGAGTATTTATAAAGATTATAGAGCCTTCGAATGCCCTAAATAACTTTGAAAGCTAGCTATTTTTTACTATATGAAAGGGCAAATGGGTCTTTTTAAGTAATAGATGGAAATACACTTGAAAACTAGCTTCACTCTTAAAAATGGTAAAAGGGTTCTTATTTAGGAAAATGGAGCAAAATACCCTCAAAACTAATAGTTTATGCCTTTTTTTTTTTTTTTTTTGAGGGGGGGGGGGGTGTTGAGCGCTCTTGGAAAATTGGCAAGTGAACCTGACCTAGCCCATCATGTACTGGGCCATTTTGGATCACCATGGGCCATGCTGCAAGCTGGGTCATGCAGGCTGATGGGGCCATCTTATTGTATTCTAGAGGTCAGGCCTAGTCTCCTCTCTTTATGTACTATTTTGATTTTAAAATTAATAAATTGTAGGGGTCTATGTCAAATCTCACCATTAAGATGGCTTTATATAATAAATTCTTTTGTTCCTAATAATTTTTTAATTTATTAAAAAATATTTTTTTTTACCATGTGGATCGTGCCATGCCATCCCAGCCCGTCACGTGCCATGCCATGCCGGCCGACAGGCTAAATTTTTTGAGCCTGGCATGACACGACTTAATGGATCGTGCTAGGCACGGCCTGGTTCGTGTCGGACCGTGCTGGCCATGGGCGGTATGGCTCGATGCCTATCTCTATATGAAAGAGCAAATGAGTCTTTTTAAGTAATAGATGGAAATATACTTGAAAGTTAGCTTCACTCTTAAAAATGGTAAAAGGGTTCTTATTTAGGAAAATGGAGCAAAATACCCTGAAAACTAATAGTTTATGGCTTTTTTTTTTTGTGAAGGGGAGGGGGGGTGTTGTTGAGTGCTCTTGGAAAATTGGCAAGTGAACCTGACTTGGCCCATCATGTACTGGGCCATTTTCGGCTCACCATGGGCCATGCTGTAAGCCAGCTCATGCAGGCTGATGGGGCCATCTCTCATGATATGGGCCGTGTTAGGATATGGGCCATCATCTCATTGCGGTTTGTTGACCATCGAGGCCCTAACACGATCCCATTATAGGTCCGGCATGGGTACCGTAGCATCCGGTCCATTCCGTATATCTAAAAGTTGCATGGCCTTTCGACCCGCTTGAGACCTTTATATCTAAAAGTCTTTATGCACCGCTTTAGATATATAAAGATGTGCATTGAACATATGCATTGATTGTATATCCATATGAATATGTTGTTGGATAAGTTTGAGGAAAGATAGTACTCGGAATAATATTATCTATTTGAATATATTTGAGAAGATGTTGTAGCGTACACGGCACTGTCCTTAAGAGTAGATTCGCACCTTTCGAGATAATATTTTGGTGCAAAAGATCAAAGCACGACTATCCTCCAGGATACAACAGCAGAGTCTTCTAACAGGCATGCACACACCAATGTCAGAAGAGGATGAACAACCGAGATGATTTCCTTCTCTTTGGATAAGAACGGAAGCAAAGGAATTAATCTTTGGACTAGATAAGGATGAAGGAATGAATCTCTGGATAAGGATGGAATGGAAAGCATAAAATTTGAATGAGTTAAACACCAGCATTGCTTCGAATATTTATAAGAAAGCAAGCACCGTCGAGAGCGACGAATCAATCCAACAGGAATGATGATTCAGTCCAAAGGTCGATCAACGTCCAACGGTTGGTCAAAGAAAAAAAAAAGACTTATCCCTAACGGTTAAGAACGATGTATCAGATAAAAGACTTATCAAGTCAAAAGGCTTTTGAATATTGAAATACACTAGATTTCCAACAATCACCCACTATTTCAATATACAAAAGAAGATAAGACAAACTTTGAAGGAACTTTTAGAATGTAATGCATAAGTCATGGCGTCTATAACCAGGCATAGAGAAATAAGTGTAATCCATAAAGGTTGGTAAAACTAAGTTTCTATGAATCAATCCTTCTTTTATTGGATCATTGACTTATAACTCACATTTCATCTCTCAAATTTCGGTTGTTCAAGCAGGTTGACGCGTTTCAGCCATGCGTCTACCTGAATATTCATGAGTGCTCTAGAGATCCCACTCAAGTCTCTTAAGAAGCGGCCACCACCTCCATACTCATATAGGTGGATTGTCATCAAGTATACACTGTAGTTTTGTATACCACCTAAATTAGGCTATAACATCCATTAAGAACTTTACATATTAGTTCAACCTAAACACTGCAGAATACTATATCACACCATAAAAAGGGATTTACAATATAAATAATTATGATAGTATACTCCAAGTTGTCCGGTGAATTATTTTTCCATATGAACCTTCTTTCCAGGATCTCCGTTCATGAAGGTTGAGTCACCATCACTTTAACTTTTGATCTGGGTATAATCTCATTTCCCTCGATGTATTGCTCACAAGCTTTCTGCTTAGAGGCTTAGTCAGAGGATCAACCAAATTCAATTCTGACCTTACATAATCCAAAAATATTACTCCATCATTAATAAGCTGCCTCACAATATTATGTCTTAGACGTATATGTCTATTCTTTCCATTATAAATTTTATTTTTAGCTTTAGCTATAGCAGCTGACTATCACAATGTATAGACATAGATGGAGCTGGTCTCATCCAAATAGAAAGATCTATCAAAAGATTCCTGAGCCATTGGCCTCAGTACCAGCCTTCTTCAAGGCAATAAACTCGGATTCCATTGTAGACCGAGCTATACATGTTTGCTTAGATGATTTCCATGACACTACTCCTTTTCCAAGGGTAAAACATATCCGCTAGTGGATTTCATCTCATCAGAGTCTGAAATCCAGTTAGCATCACAATACCCCTCTAATACTGTAGGAGTCCCACAATACATTAAACCATAGTTCATAGTTCCTTTCAAATATCTAAGCACTCTTTGTAATACAATCCAATGATCCTTGTTAGGACATTGGGTATATCTACTTAGTCTTTTTATAGCATAAGCAATGTCAAGTCGAGTACAGCTCATCAAATACATAAGACTATCAATAATTTGAGCATATTTGGATTGTAAGACACCATTGCTTTTATTTTTCTTAAGCTGTGAATTAGCATTATAAGGAGTGCTCACAGGCTTACAATCAAAATGTAAAAACTTTTTCAAGATTTTCTCAACATAATGTTCTTGTAAAAGTATGATACTATTCGACTTCTTTACAAGTCTAATTCCTAAAATCATATCT